>JASPKP010001504.1:0-28304 GCA_030674155.1 Stramonita haemastoma
AACGCCGGGGGGTTTTTTGGGGGCCTTGCCCCCCCACTTTTCCGCAGTTCCAGAGCCCAGGGCCCGCAGGAAACCCCATTCTACACAATCAGACAAACCGGGGCAAAACCCTTTTGGGTGTGTGTGGGGACTGGGAAATTTTGGGCCAAAAACACGGCCCGCAAGATGGCAACCCCGCCCTTTTACACAGCCCAAATTTGTCGCATAGGAAAAAGGGGTTAAAAGTTTTAGGCAAAAAACACCCCCCCAACACCCCCCAATTAAAAAATTTTATAAAAATTTTCATACACCCATAATCTGCCCGGGTTTCCCCCCCACACGCGCCCAAAAACAAAAAAACCCCCCAAAACACAAACACCAGAGAAGGGGCGCACGCGGCAAAGATAAACCCAAACCCCCCATGAATAAGAGCTAAAAAAATTTGAAGCATTGTGGGCGCAAAAAAGGGCCCTTTTCGGGGCCTTGCCGCCCGCACCATTTTTCCCCAGTTCCCAAGGGCCCGGGCAGCAGGGCCCTATTTAAAACTATCAGGCAAACTGGACAACCATTTTGGATGGGGTGTGGCCCTTGGAATTGTGGCGAACCCCGGCCCGCAAGAAAGGGGAACCCCGCCTTTTACCCCAAAACCAAATTTGTCGCATAAAAAAAGAGTTTCAGTGTAGGCAAAAATCACCCCCACAACAAACCCTCCAATAAAATTTTATATTTAAAATTTTTAACACCACAGTAATCGCCGGGTCCCCTTTCCCCACGCGCAAACACAAAAAAAAACCCCACACCAAACACCCGGGAACGCGCGCACGCGCGCATGCATACCCACCCTCCCCCTTTAATAAGAGCTAAAGGGAAATAGAAGCATTGGACGCAAAAGCCGTTTTCCCGGGGCCTTTGGCCCCCCGCCTTTTCCGCAGGTTTCCGAGCCCAGGGGAGCCGGCCCCATTTTACACTATGCAGACAAACTGGACAAAAACCCTTTTGGATGTGTGTGGCACTGGAAAAATTGGGGGCGACAACCCCGGCCCGCAAATGGGAACCCCCCCTTGTACACAGCCAAGTTTGGGGCATAGAAACAAAAGTAAAAGTGTAGGCAAAAAACACCCCCACAACACCATCCAAAAATTTAATTTTTTTTATAATATCATACACCCCCAGTAAAAACTGCGGGTTTCCCCCCCACACGCGAAACACAAAAAAACCGCACACACAAAAACCAGAGAAAAGCGGGGCACGCGCGCATAAACCCACCCTCCCAAAGGGAAAAGAGCTAAAAAAAACTAAAGCATTGTGACGCAAACGCCCCCTTTTGGGGCCTTTTCCGCCCGCAAATTTTTCCGCAGTTCCCAAACCCAGGGGAGCAGGACCCTATTCACACTTTGCAGACAAACTGGACAACCATTTTGGATGTGTGTGGCACTGGAAAAATGGCGACACCCGGCCCGCAAGATGCCCCCCCGCTTGGGACACAAACCCAATTTTTTCCCATAGAAACAGAGTAAAAGTGTAGGCAAAAACACCCCCCAAACACCATCCAATAATAAAAATTTTATAAAAATTCCATACACCCCAAAATAAACTTCCGGGTCCCCCCACACGCGCAAAACAAAAAAAACCGCAAAACACAAAACACCAGAGAACGGCGCCCCGGCGCATGCCAAAACCCACCCCCCATGAATAAGAGCTAAAGAAAATAGGGAACAATTTTGACGCAAAAAGCCCTTTTTTTGGGACCTTGGGCCCCCGCACTTTTTCCCCCATTCCAGTCCCAGGGGGGCAGGACCCTATTCTACACTATGAGAAAAAAATGGGGCAAAACCCTTTTGGATGTGTTTTGGCCCCTGGAATTGTTGGGGGGAAACCCCGGCCCCCAAGATGGGAACCCCGCCTTTTACACAGCCAAGGTTTTTTCGCATAGAAAAAAGTTACTTTTAGGCAAAAATCACCCCCACAACACCATCCCCAATTTAAAATTTCATAAATTTTCCCTAACCACGGGAACTGCCGGGGCCCCCCACACGCGCCCAAAAACAAAAAAAAACCCCCACCCACTACAAAAAACCCAAAAGGGAAACCCCGCACGGGGCGCATGCTTTCCCCCCTCCCCTGATAAGGGGCTAAAGAACTAGAAGCATTGTGACCAAACGCCGTTTTTCGGGGGGCCCCTTTCCGCCCGCACTTTTTTTTGCAGTTTTTCCCGGGGCCCAGGGCACCCGGACCCCATTCACATTTTTGGGGGACAAATGGACAACCATTTTTTGGTTTTGTGTGGCACTGGAATTGTGGGGACACCACGGGCCCCCCAGATGGCAACCCCCCTTGAAAACAGCCAAATTTGTCGCATTGAAACAGAGTAATTTTAGGGAAAAAAACACCCCCCCAACCAACAAAACCCTCCAATAATAAATTTTTTATTTTAATATCATACACCAAAAGTAAATTTTTGCCGGGGCCCCTCCACACGCCAAACACAAAAAAAACCCCACACAAAAAACACCAAGAGAACGCCGCACGCGCGCTTTTCATACCCACCCTCCCAGAATAAGAGCTAAAGAAACCCAGAAAACATTGTGGGCGCCAAACGCCCCTTTTGGGACCCTTGGGGCCGCCCCCACTTTTTTCCCCAGTTCCAGAGGGCCCGGGGGAAACAGGGGCCCTATTCCTAAAACCCAAGCAGACAAAAATGGACAACCCCTTTTGGATGTGTGTGGCACGGGGAAATTTTTGGCCCACACCACGAACCCCAAGATGCAACGTTGTACAAGCCAAGTTTTTCGCCTAAACCCGGGAAAATTGCCCCCAAAAAACCCCAAACCCATCCAATAATAATTTCAATATATCCACGAATTGCCGGGCCCCCACAGGGCGCAAACAAAAAGCCTTTCACACAGCGCAGACGCCGCATGCAACACCCTCCCATAAACAAAAAAATTTTATTTGAGAAAACCCCAATTTTCGGGCCTGCCCCGCAAACCCCCCAAAAACAGCCCCAAAGCACAGAAAGCCACGGCAACAACCCCACAACCATAATAAGGTTGCACTAAATTGTGCGAAACCACGGCAGATGCACCCGCTTACCCCAGTTAGACGCCAGAACAAAACCATGTACAAAATCACCAACCACCATCATTATTTATAATAGAAATTGCACATACCCGCGGGGGGCCCCCCGCGACACACAATTCGCACCAAAACACCAGAGACGGGCACCATCTACCACCTCCATAATTATAAAATAGAAACATTGGACCCGGGTCACCAGCCGCAAGCAACCCCCAACCAGACCCAGAGAAGCGGACGCACTACCCTGCAACACCCCAAAATAAGATAGATTGGCAGAATTCGGGACCCCGCCCGCAATGCACCCGTTCCCCAGCCCAGGCGCAGAACATTACACTATGAGCAAAACACCCCAAACAATATAAATTAATTACATACACCACGTCCCCGGGGCCCCGCCAACGCATTCCAAAAACCGACAGACCCAAAAAACCCCACACCCCCCATATAAATTCCGCATAAAAGCAAAACCGGCCCTTGACGCAACACCCAAAAGCCCCCAACCCAAGACGGGGGCAGGGAGACCCACCACCCATAATACAAATCAACATAGGACCAACCCGTTATTCCGGGGCCTGATGCCGCACCACGCTCCCAAGACGGCAACAGCCCTGTACACAGCCAGTACACACAACCATGAATTGTGGCAAAGAATCAACACCACGCCGAAGATTTCAAAACTTTACACACCCGTTTTCGCAGACATCAGTGCCAGCAAAAAACCCACACCACACATCAAAAATACCGCAGGCATGCACCCATCCCAGCCCAAGAGCAAAAACGAAAGCATGTGCCCAAAACCGTCGGCCCTGCGCGCAACCCCCCCATGCAAGCCAAAGAACCTATAACATATGCAGCAAACTGGCCCATTTGGGTTTTTGGGGACTGGAATTTCGACACCACGCCCGAGAGGCCACCCTGCACAACGACAACTTTTATGAAAGAGTACAGATAGGCAACCCCCCCCAACCATCCAAACCATTTACACACCAAAACCCCAAATAACCGTCTACACTACAAAATCACAAAAACCATCCAAATAATCAAGAAACATCGCGCACACCACCTCCCAGTAACCCCTAAACCAAACAAAGACGCAAAACGCCTACAAGACCGCGCCCGCACATGATCCCATTCCAGAAAGAAACAAAGAATTCTACCTTTGCCAAACAACTCAACCTTTTGATGTGCGTCCCGCATTTCCCACCGCCCCGCATGAGACCCATTCTACACATGCCAAACTGACCCATTTTGGACTAGCGATGGCAACTCCCCCCACAAGCACCCATAAACAATTACAACTAAAACAGATCGGTGCCCACACACGCCAACACACCAAAAAACCCCCAAATACCAACAACCGCTAAAGGCGATCACCCCCCCCCAAAAAAAACCCAACAACTAACATTCGAGAAACGCCGCGGACTGCCCCCCCCTTACATCAGAAGCCAGCAGCCAAACCCATTCTCGAGCCGCCTGCCCACTTTTCCGATTTAGACAAGGGAGGACCCATCCAATGGCAACACCCTTGACACCATTGTTTGTTCGTTTGAACAGAGACCCAGGCAAAATACCCCACAACACACCAATTTTGCATAAATTACATAGGAAAAACACCCCCACAAAACCCATCCTATCAACCAACACAAAAACCGCCCCAACACAACCGCCACCCATAAACCCACCCCCCGAAAGGCAAAGCGAGCATACCAAACGCCGTCAAAATGCCGACCGCGTTCGACCGGCCGCCCTTTCTCCTCAGACAAGGACAACCAAATTTCACTATTGCGACACACGGCCCATTGGAGTGTACAGCAATTGTCGCAAACGGCCCGTGGCAAACCCCCACACACCATCCAAAAAATCATAAAAATCACCCACTCACCCTCCAAAAACAAAAAAACCACACACACACGGCCCCCACCGCCAGCAACCACCCATAATAAAGCAAAGACAAACAGCGCAACGCTGTTTGCTCCCCCCACTTGAGTCAAGACCCGGAGCAGGACCAAACCATAGAGCAACTGGCAACTTTGCATTGGCCGGAAGGCCACACCACGCCGCAGATGGCAACACCTTTTGAGTTGTGGCCTGAATGGACAAGGCCAAAATCAACCCCCCCAACACACCAATTTTCTATAAATACACAAGTAATGCCCCCTCACACCCCAAACACAAAAAACCCAACAAACACCAAGAACGCCGCCGCCCTGCAACCACCCTCCAAACAAAAAAGAACAAAGCAGAGAACGCCGTCGGCCATGCTCCCCCTTTTGCATCAAGAGGCAAGACCCAAACTATGAGCAAACGCCCTTTTGGATGGGCACTGTTGGCGACCCAGGCCGCAGAGGACCCGCTTTCAAGCCAATGCCATTGAGGATAATTGTGGCAAAACACCCCCAAACACCTTAACATAATTCATACACCAAGTAAAGCGGTCCCCCCACACCCAAACACAAAAAACAAAACAAACACCAAGAACCCTGCGGTCCCCCCCCCCGAAAGAAAAAACAACAGCATACGACAAAGCGCCGCGGACTACCCCCCCCCATGAATACAGACAGAGCAGGACCAACACCTTCGGACTGCCCATTTTGAGTGTGCACGAGGGCAACCACGGCGCAAAGCACCCCTGTACAAGCAGTTTGTCGCAGAAGGGACAAGGCCAAATCACCCCCACAACACCAATTTTCATAAAACAACACGTTGCGGCCCTCCCACAAACACAAAAAAACCACCACAACACAAATCTCACACCAGATCTCCCCCTCCCCGCAAACAAAAACGAACAAACCAAAAGCCGCCGGGACATGCCCCCCACTTTTCCAGTAGAGCCAGGGCAGACTATCAAACCCTTCGACATGGCACCATTTGAGTTGGCCGGAAGGCGACACCACCGCAATGGCAACCCCTGTAAAGCAGTTGTGTGACGAATTGTTGGCAAAACCCCCACAACACCCCATAAAATTTTCATAACAGATCGGGCATCACCCCAAACCAAAAACTCCAAATAACAAAACCCCACCGATCACCCCCCCAACAAGAGCAAAACAAACGTAACAAACACGAGACGCGGGCCCTGCCCCAACTCCGAATCAGAGCCAAGACAGACCATTTACCTAGCAGACAACGGACCTTGGATGGGCACTGATTTGGCGACCAACAGGCCCGCAAATGCAACCGCTGACAACCATTGTGTTGAAAGATTGCAGTGGCACAAATCACCCCCACACCACCAATTTTCTAAAACACAACAGTAAGCCCCCCACACCGCAAACCAAAAAAACCCAAAAACAACACCAAGAACGCGCCGCGCCATCAACCACCCCAAAAAACAAACAAACAGAGAAACGCCGCGGGCTCCCCCCCTTTGAGTCAGAAGACCAGGGCGCAACCCGTTTCACCTTGCGCACGCACTTTGGTTGGGCACGGAAGTGCACACACGCCAAGATGGCAACCAGTTGACGAATTTGCGAAGAACAGGCAGAGGCAAACCCCCAACACACCAATTATCATAAAACATACAACGAATCCCCCCCAACACCCAAAAATCAAAAACACACCACAAACCCGGCCTCCACGCGCAACAAACCCCCCCAAAAACTAAGAACAGAGCCTGACCAACCCCTTATGACCTGCGCATTTCCGCGTTCGGCCGGCGCGGCCTTTCTCCATGCAGACACGGCACAGATTTTCACTATGGCACAACCAGGCCCATTGAGTTGTCATGAATGTGCGCAACGGACAGATAGCAAACCCCCCACAACATCCATAAAACAATAACATACAAATCCCGCCCCCCACCAAAACAAAAACAAAACACCACAAACGCGCGCCCCCCAGCAACCCACCCCATGACAAACAAAACAGAAGCGGACGCAACACCCCTCCGAATGCCCACTTTCGCAAGTAGAGCCCACAACGCCACTTCCCTATGCACTGACACCAGGTGGGCCTATTTGCACACGCAGACAATGGAACCTTGTATGCACAGTTGTGCAGAAACAGGCCCCGAGGCAAACACCCCCAACCATAAAATAATTCAAAAACAACACCACCAAATCTCGGTTCCAAATCATACACCAAATAACGCCCACCCAAAGCGCGCCCGCAAACACCCTCCCAAGAAAAGAGCGACGGGATGTACCACCCTTGACTGCGCCGACTATTGAGCAAGCCAGGCGGGACCCGATTTTCCTTCAGCAACGGCAACCATTGATTTCACTAATGGACACACGGCCAAATGGAGTTGTCACCAGTTGTCGCAAACGGCAGGAGGCAAACCACCCCACAACATCCATAAAACAATAATACAAACACCCAAACCCTCCTAAACAACAAAAACCACACAAACACCGGCCCCACCGCGCAAACAAACCCACCCCAGAAAGAGCCAAGAACAGCATAGGCGCAACCCTTCGGGCTGCCGACTTTCCGCAGTTCAGAGCCGGCCGCCCCTTTCTCCATCAGACCCGAGAACCATTTATTTGGGAAATGGACACCATTGGGGATGGCAAGCGACACCAAGTTCGCAAACAGTACAGTGTGCAAATTTCCCAAAAACCAATAATTTCAATAATCAACCCACAACTCCTTCACAGGCAACACAAAACCGCCCACAAAACGCGAACCCACCGCGCACAACACCCCAGAAAGCAAGAACGGCAGTACGCAACTCCTTTTCGACTAGCGCGACTTGCATTCGAGCACGGCCGACCTTCACCCATTCAGACAACGGACCAACCATTTTATTTGGCAACTGGATTGTGGCAACCACGGCCGAAGTGGCAACCCTTGACGGCCAAGGCGCTGAACAGAGTCATGTGCAAAAACAAACATCAAAAATAATAAACACACCACATAATTCCTTCAACCCAAAACAAAAACCGCCCCAACACACCAAACGCCCACGCGCAGATACCACCCCAAAAACCAAGAACGAGCTGACCAACCCTTTGACCTGGCCCAAATGATTGAGAACCCGTTCGACGCCCCTTCCACTTCAGAACTGGCACCAGAGTAGCCTAATTCCACCAGCGCAAATGGAACCCTTGATGTGCAAGTGTGCAAACGTACGGCAAATCACCCCAACACACCAATTACATAAAACAAACAGTAGCTCCCCCCACACCCAAAACAAAAACCACACATAAACCCGGCCCCACCGCGCAACAAAAACCCCACACAAACAAAAGAAGCAGGGACGCACGCCTATCACCTGCCCCGATTTCCAGACAGAGCAGGAGCAACCCTTTCACCTTGCAGCCCAAATTTCACCATTTAGGCAGGCACGATTCACACCAGCCAAATGGCAACCGTTGTGGCCAATTTGGCGAAACAGGACAGTGGCAAAACACCCCAACACCATTTATAAAAATACATACAAAATCCCCCCCCACACCAAACAAAAACACAACAAACACCAAGATCGCGGCCCCCGCAACCAAACCCGCAAAAACAAAAACAGAACGGCGCACGCGTCACCCCCCCGATTAACGCAGCAGAACATGGAGCAGACCCTTTCACCTTGCGCACTTTCCCATTGATGGGTGGCACGGATTCACACAGGCCGCAATGGCAACCCCTTTGATGGCAGTTGTGGCAGAACAACGGCAAAGCACCCCACACCACCAATTTCATAAACAAAACAAGAATGCCCCCCCACACCAAACAAAAAACCACACAACACCAAGAACGCCGCCCGCCCAGCAACCAAACCGCCCAAAAAGAAAACAGGCATGACCACCCGTTCCGGGTGGCCAAACGAGTTGGACCAGCACAGGACCTTTCACATGCGCCACTTGACAACCATTGATTGGGCACTGGAATTGTGGCGACACCACGCCCGCAAGATGGCAACGCTTGTACACACCAGGTCGCATAGAAACAGTCGGTACAAAAATCCCCCCACAACACATCCAATAATAAATCCAAAACCATAACCACATAATCTGCCGGGTCCCTCACACCGCAAACACAAAAAACCGCCACACACCAAAACTCCACCCCATAATCCCCCCCCCCCAGCAAAACAAAAAACAAACAGACCAAACGCCGCGGCCTGCCCCACTTCCGATAGACAGGAAGCGACATTCCGGCCTTTGAGTGGCACGGACACCACGCGCAATAGTGAAAGTGCAACGGAGCAACCCCCACACTCAAAAATACATAAAACCCCCCTCCAAAAAAAACCACAACCCCCCCCACACCCCAACAAAACAAGCGCACCCCCCCCCATGTAGAGCGCCACTTCGGACTTGCGGCACTGACGGTCAGCCCGAGCAACCTTAACCAGCCTAACGAGGTGTCCCACCCCCACCCAATACCCCCGTACGCCGTTCCAAACAAACAAGCAAACAACCAACCCCACATAATACACCCGAATGCGCTCACAGGACAAACGCACAACCCCGACCGCATCGCCAACACCCATAAGCAAAAGACATTGAGGGTGGACTGCCCCCCGATCCCCAGCCCTTTCTAACAAGCAAGACAACCATGAGTGCATAATTTACACCCGCCGCGGCCCCGCAACACAACGCAAAAACAAGAAGGCACCCCAACACACCATACAAAATACAGAACGGTCTCCCGCCACCAACCGCCACCCCGAGTCGCCCAGGCACGGCCCATCAACATCACAATGAAACATTAGGACTGAATTGTGGACCGCCAAGGTATCACCCGCTTGCCGCATTTTCGCATAAAACAGACGTGGCAAAATACCACACCCATCATAAAATCATAAAACAAACACACATAACCCTTCTCAAGGCGCAACCAAAACACCCGCAACAACCCGACGCGCCAGCGCGCAAACCCACCTCAGAATAAACTAAAGAACTAAACATTACCAAACCCGTTTTCGGCCTCCCCCGCACCTATCCGCAGTCCAACCCAGGCGCAGCGACCCATCTACACTATGCAGACAACTGAAAACCTTTGGATGTGTGGCACTGGAATTGGGACCACGGCCCGCAGATGCAACCCGCTTTACACAGCCAAGGCGCAGAAACAGAGTACTACAAATCACCACAACACCACCATATAATTTTTAATCAACCGAACTCCGGCCCTCAACACCCACACAAAAACCACCAAAAACAGAGAACGGCGCACGCGCCATCATACCCACCATCCATGAATAAGATAAAAACAAAGCATTTGCGCCCCGTTCCGGACCTCCCCGCACTTTCCCATCAACCAGCACGGCCCATCCCATGCAACAACTGCACCATTGGATGGGCACTGAATTGTGGCGACACCCGCCCGCAGATGCCCCCGTACACCCAGTTCCAAGACAGGTACAGGAGCAAATCCCCCACAACACATCAAAAATTTCATAAATATCATATTGCCGGTTCGCAACACACCACACCCCCAAGAAGGCACCCGCTGCATACCACCTCCCATGAAAAGAGTAAAGAAAAATTACCAAACCCTTTCACTTGCCCATTTCCGCATTCAGAGCCCGGGCCAGACCCTACACACTACAAAAACGACAACCAGGAGGTGGCACGGATTGCACACCACCCCCAATGAAAGCTAAAGAATCAAGAACAGGTACGCAAACGCCGTTTTCGGGACCTTGCCGCCCGCACTTTTCCGCAGTTCCAGAGCCCAGGGCAGCAGACCCTATTCTACACTATGCAGACAAACTGGACAACCATTTTGGATGTGTGTGGCACTGAATTGTGGCGACACCACGGCCCGCAAGATGGCAACCCCGCTTGTACACAGCCAAGTTTGTCGCATAGAAACAGAGTACAGTGTAGGCAAAAATCACCCCCACAACACCATCCAATAATAATTTCATATAATATCATACACCACAGTAATCTGCCGGTCCCCTCCACACGCGCAAACACAAAAAACCGCACACACAAACACCAGAGAACGCGCGCACGCGCGCATGCATACCCACCCTCCCATGAATAAGAGCTAAAGAACTAGAAGCATTGTGACGCAAACGCCGTTTTCGGGACCTTGCCGCCCGCACTTTTCCGCAGTTCCAGAGCCCAGGGCACAGGACCCTATTCTACACTATGCAGACAAACTGGACAACCATTTTGGATGTGTGTGGCACTGGAATTGTGGCGACACCACGGCCCGCAAGATGGCAACCCCGCTTGTACACAGCCAAGTTTGTCGCATAGAAACAGAGTACAGTGTAGGCAAAAATCACCCCCACAACACCATCCAATAATAATTTCATATAATATCATACACCACAGTAATCTGCCGGGTCCCCTCCACACGCGCAAACACAAAAAACCGCACCACACAAACACCAGAGAACGCGCGCACGCGCGCATGCATACCCACCCTCCCATGAATAAGAGCTAAAGAACTAGAAGCATTGTGACGCAAACGCCCGTTTTTCGGGACCTTGCCGCCCGCACTTTTCCGCAGTTCCAGAGCCCAGGGCAGCAGGACCCTATTCTACACTATGCAGACAAACTGGACAACCATTTTGGATGTGTGTGGCACTGGAATTGTGGCGACACCACGGCCCGCAAGATGGCAACCCCGCTTGTACACAGCCAAGTTTGTCGCATAGAAACAGAGTACAGTGTAGGCAAAAATCACCCCCACAACACCATCCAATAATAATTTCATATAATATCATACACCACAGTAATCTGCCGGTCCCCTCCACACGCGCAAACACAAAAAACCGCACACACAAACACCAGAGAACGCGCGCACGCGCGCATGCATACCCACCCTCCCATGAATAAGAGCTAAAGAACTAGAAGCATTGTGACGCAAACGCCGTTTTCGGGACCTTGCCGCCCGCACTTTTCCGCAGTTCCAGACCCAGGGCAGCAGGACCCTATTCTACACTATGCAGACAAACTGGACAACCATTTTGGATGTGTGTGGCACTGGAATTGTGGCGAACACCACGGCCCGCAAGATGGCAACCCCGCTTGTACACAGCCAAGTTTGTCGCATAGAAACAGAGTACAGTGTAGGCAAAAATCACCCCCACAACACCATCCAATAATAATTTCATATAATATCATACACCACAGTAATCTGCCGGGTCCCCTCCACACGCGCAAACACAAAAAACCGCACACACAAACACCAGAGAACGCGCGCACGCGCGCATGCATACCCACCCTCCCATGAATAAGAGCTAAAGAACTAGAAGCATTGTGACGCAAACGCCGTTTTCGGGACCTTGCCGCCCGCACTTTTCCGCAGTTCCAGAGCCCAGGGCAGCAGGACCCTATTCTACACTATGCAGACAAACTGGACAACCATTTTGGATGTGTGTGGCACTGGAATTGTGGCGACACCACGGCCCGCAAGATGGCAACCCCGCTTGTACACAGCCAAGTTTGTCGCATAGAAACAGAGTACAGTGTAGGCAAAAATCACCCCCACAACACCATCCAATAATAATTTCATATAATATCATACACCACAGTAATCTGCCGGTCCCCTCCACACGCGCAAACACAAAAAACCGCACACACAAACACCAGAGAACGCGCGCACGCGCGCATGCATACCCACCCTCCCATGAATAAGAGCTAAAGAACTAGAAGCATTGTGACGCAAACGCCGTTTTCGGGACCTTGCCGCCCGCACTTTTCCGCAGTTCCAGAGCCCAGGGCAGCAGGACCCTATTCTACACTATGCAGACAAACTGACAACCATTTTGGATGTGTGTGGCACTGGAATTGTGGCGACACCACGGCCCGCAAGATGGCAACCCCGCTTGTACACAGCCAAGTTTGTCGCATAGAAACAGAGTACAGTGTAGGCAAAAATCACCCCCACAACACCATCCAATAATAATTTCATATAATATCATACACCACAGTAATCTGCCGGGTCCCCTCCACACGCGCAAACACAAAAAACCGCACACACAAACACCAGAGAACGCGCGCACGCGCGCATGCATACCCACCCTCCCATGAATAAGAGCTAAAGAACTAGAAGCATTGTGACGCAAACGCCGTTTTCGGGACCTTGCCGCCCGCACTTTTCCGCAGTTCCAGAGCCCAGGGCACAGGACCCTATTCTACACTATGCAGACAAACTGGACAACCATTTTGGATGTGTGTGGCACTGAATTGTGGCGACACCACGGCCCGCAAGATGGCAACCCCGCTTGTACACAGCCAAGTTTGTCGCATAAAACAAGTACAGTGTAGCAAAAATCACCCCCACAACACCATCCAATAATAATTTCATATAATACATACACCACAGTAATCTGCCGGTCCCCCCACACGCGCAAACACAAAAAACCGCACACACAAACACCAAGAACCGCGCACCGCGCATGCATACCCACCCTCCCATGAATAGAGCTAAAGAACTAGACATTGTGACGCAAACGCCGTTTCGACCTTGCCGCCCACTTTTCCGCATTCAAGCCCAGCAGCAGGACCTATTCTACACTACAACAAACTGACAACCATTTGGATGTGTGGCACTGGAATTGTGGCGACACCACGGCCCGCAAGATGGCAACCCCGCTTGTACACAGCCAAGTTTGTCGCATAGAAACAGAGTACAGTGTAGGCAAAAATCACCCCCACAACACCATCCAATAATAATTTCATATAATATCATACACCACAGTAATCTGCCGGGTCCCCTCCACAC
Organism: Stramonita haemastoma; assembly: GCA_030674155.1. Classification (NCBI taxonomy): domain Eukaryota; kingdom Metazoa; phylum Mollusca; class Gastropoda; order Neogastropoda; family Muricidae; genus Stramonita; species Stramonita haemastoma. The sequence continues at coordinate 13,687 of JASPKP010001504.1, forward strand.
GCGCAAACACAAAAAACCGCACACACAAACACCAGAGAACGCGCGCACGCGCGCATGCATACCCACCCTCCCATGAATAAGAGCTAAAGAACTAGAAGCATTGTGACGCAAACGCCGTTTTCGGGACCTTGCCGCCCGCACTTTTCCGCAGTTCCAGAGCCCAGGGCAGCAGGACCCTATTCTACACTATGCAGACAAACTGGACAACCATTTTGGATGTGTGTGGCACTGGAATTGTGGCGACACCACGGCCCGCAAGATGGCAACCCCGCTTGTACACAGCCAAGTTTGTCGCATAGAAACAGAGTACAGTGTAGGCAAAAATCACCCCCACAACACCATCCAATAATAATTTCATATAATATCATACACCACAGTAATCTGCCGGGTCCCCTCCACACGCGCAAACACAAAAAACCGCACACACAAACACCAGAGAACGCGCGCACGCGCGCATGCATACCCACCCTCCCATGAATAAGAGCTAAAGAACTAGAAGCATTGTGACGCAAACGCCGTTTTCGGGACCTTGCCGCCCGCACTTTTCCGCAGTTCCAGAGCCCAGGGCAGCAGGACCCTATTCTACACTATGCAGACAAACTGGACAACCATTTTGGATGTGTGTGGCACTGGAATTGTGGCGACACCACGGCCCGCAAGATGGCAACCCCGCTTGTACACAGCCAAGTTTGTCGCATAGAAACAGAGTACAGTGTAGGCAAAAATCACCCCCACAACACCATCCAATAATAATTTCATATAATATCATACACCACAGTAATCTGCCGGGTCCCCTCCACACGCGCAAACACAAAAAACCGCACACACAAACACCAGAGAACGCGCGCACGCGCGCATGCATACCCACCCTCCCATGAATAAGAGCTAAAGAACTAGAAGCATTGTGACGCAAACGCCGTTTTCGGGACCTTGCCGCCCGCACTTTTCCGCAGTTCCAGAGCCCAGGGCAGCAGGACCCTATTCTACACTATGCAGACAAACTGGACAACCATTTTGGATGTGTGTGGCACTGGAATTGTGGCGACACCACGGCCCGCAAGATGGCAACCCCGCTTGTACACAGCCAAGTTTGTCGCATAGAAACAGAGTACAGTGTAGGCAAAAATCACCCCCACAACACCATCCAATAATAATTTCATATAATATCATACACCACAGTAATCTGCCGGGTCCCCTCCACACGCGCAAACACAAAAAACCGCACACACACAAACACCAGAGAACGCGCGCACGCGCGCATGCATACCCACCCTCCCATGAATAAGAGCTAAAGAACTAGAAGCATTGTGACGCAAACGCCGTTTTCGGGACCTTGCCGCCCGCACTTTTCCGCAGTTCCAGAGCCCAGGGCAGCAGGACCCTATTCTACACTATGCAGACAAACTGGACAACCATTTTGGATGTGTGTGGCACTGGAATTGTGGCGACACCACGGCCCGCAAGATGGCAACCCCGCTTGTACACAGCCAAGTTTGTCGCATAGAAACAGAGTACAGTGTAGGCAAAAATCACCCCCACAACACCATCCAATAATAATTTCATATAATATCATACACCACAGTAATCTGCCGGGTCCCCTCCACACGCGCAAACACAAAAAACCGCACACACAAACACCAGAGAACGCGCGCACGCGCGCATGCATACCCACCCTCCCATGAATAAGAGCTAAAGAACTAGAAGCATTGTGACGCAAAACGCCGTTTTCGGGACCTTGCCGCCCGCACTTTTTCCGCAGTTCCAGAGCCCAGGGCAGCAGGACCCTATTCTACACTATGCAGACAAACTGGACAACCATTTTGGATGTGTGTGGCACTGGAATTGTGGCGACACCACGGCCCGCAAGATGGCAACCCCGCTTGTACACAGCCAAGTTTGTCGCATAGAAACAGAGTACAGTGTAGGCAAAAATCACCCCCACAACACCATCCAATAATAATTTCATATAATATCATACACCACAGTAATCTGCCGGGTCCCCTCCACACGCGCAAACACAAAAAACCGCACACACAAACACCAGAGAACGCGCGCACGCGCGCATGCATACCCACCCTCCCATGAATAAGAGCTAAAGAACTAGAAGCATTGTGACGCAAACGCCGTTTTCGGGACCTTGCCGCCCGCACTTTTCCGCAGTTCCAGAGCCCAGGGCAGCAGGACCCTATTCTACACTATGCAGACAAACTGGACAACCATTTTGGATGTGTGTGGCACTGGAATTGTGGCGACACCACGGCCCGCAAGATGGCAACCCCGCTTGTACACAGCCAAGTTTGTCGCATAGAAACAGAGTACAGTGTAGGCAAAAATCACCCCCCACAACACCATCCAATAATAATTTCATATAATATCATACACCACAGTAATCGCCGGTCCCCTCCACCGCGCAAACACAAAAAACCGCACACACAAACACCAGAGAACGCGCGCACGCGCGCATGCATACCCACCCTCCCATGAATAAGAGCTAAAAACTAGAAGCATTGTGACGCAAACGCCGTTTTCGGACCTTGCCAGCCCGCACTTTTCCGCAGTTCCAGAGCCCAGGCACAGACCCTATTCTACACTATGCAACAAACTGGACAACCATTTTGGATGTGTGTGCACTGGAATTTGGCACACCACGCCCGCAAGATGCAACCCCGCTTGTACACAGCCAATTTGTCGCATAGAAACAGAGTACAGTGTAGCAAAAATCACCCCCACAACACCATCCAATAATAATTCATATAATATCATACACCACATAATCTGCCGTCCCTCCACACGCCAAACACAAAAACCGCACACACAAACACCAAGAACGCGCGCACGCGCGCATGCATACCCACCTCCATGAATAAGACTAAAGACTAGAAGCATTGTACGCAAACGCCGTTCGGGACCTTCGCCCCACTTTCCGCATTCAAGCCCAGGCAGCAGACCCATTCTACACTAGCAGACAAACTGACAACCATTTGGATGTGTGTGGCACTGAATTGGGCGACACCACGGCCCGCAAGATGGCAACCCCGCTTGTACACAGCCAATTGTCGCATAGAAACAGAGTACAGTGTAGGCAAAAATCACCCCACAACACCATCCAATAAAATTTCATATAATATCATACACCACAGTAATCTGCCGGGTCCCCTCCACACGCGCAAACACAAAAAACCGCACACACAAACACCAGAGAACCGCGCACGCGCGCATGCATACCCACCCTCCCATGAATAAGAGCTAAAGAACTAGAAGCATTGTGACGCAAACGCCGTTTTCGGACCTTGCCGCCCGCACTTTTCCGCAGTTCCAGAGCCCAGGCAGCAGGACCCTATTCTACACTATGCAGACAAACTGACAACCATTTTGGATGTGTGTGGCACTGGAATTGTGGCGACACCACGGCCCGCAAGATGGCAACCCCGCTTGTACACAGCCAAGTTGTCGCATAGAAACAGTACAGTGTAGGCAAAAATCACCCCCACAACACCATCCATAATAATTTCATATAATATCATACACCACAGTAATCTGCCGGTCCCCTCCACACGCGCAAACACAAAAACCGCACACACACAAACACCAGAGAACGCGCGCACGCGCGCATGCATACCCACCCTCCCATGAATAAGAGCTAAAGAACTAGAAGCATTGTGACGCAAACGCCGTTTTCGGGACCTGCCGCCCGCACTTTTCCGCAGTTCCAGAGCCCAGGGCACAGGACCCTATTCTACACTATGCAGACAAACTGGACAACCATTTTGGATGTGTGTGGCACTGGAATTGTGGCGACACCACGGCCCGCAAGATGGCAACCCCGCTTGTACACAGCCAAGTTGTCGCATAGAAACAGAGTACAGTGTAGGCAAAAATCACCCCCACAACACCATCCAATAATAATTTCATATAATATCATACACCACAGTAATCTGCCGGTCCCCTCCACACGCGCAAACACAAAAAACCGCACACAACAAACACCAGAGAACGCGCGCACGCGCGCATGCATACCCACCCTCCCATGAATAAGAGCTAAAGAACTAGAAGCATTGTGACGCAAACGCCGTTTTCGGACCTTGCCGCCCGCACTTTTCCGCAGTTCCAGAGCCCAGGCACAGGACCCTATTCTACACTATGCAGACAAACTGGACAACCATTTTGGATGTGTGTGGCACTGGAATTGTGGCGACACCACGGCCCGCAAGATGGCAACCCCGCTTGTACACAGCCAAGTTTGTCGCATAGAAACAGAGTACAGTGTAGGCAAAAATCACCCCCACAACACCATCCAATAATAATTTCATATAATATCATACACCACAGTAATCTGCCGGTCCCCTCCACACGCGCAAACACAAAAAACCGCACACACAAACACCAGAGAACGCGCGCACGCGCGCATGCATACCCACCCTCCCATGAATAAGAGCTAAAGAACTAGAAGCATTGTGACGCAAACGCCGTTTTCGGGACCTTGCCGCCCGCACTTTTCCGCAGTTCCAGAGCCCAGGGCACAGGACCCTATTCTACACTATGCAGACAAACTGGACAACCATTTGGATGTGTGTGGCACTGGAATTGTGGCGACACCACGGCCCGCAAGATGGCAACCCCGCTTGTACACAGCCAAGTTTGTCGCATAGAAACAGAGTACAGTGTAGGCAAAAATCACCCCCACAACACCATCCAATAATAATTTCATATAATATCATACACCACAGTAATCTGCCGGTCCCCTCCACACGCGCAAACACAAAAAACCGCACACACAAACACCAGAGAACGCGCGCACGCGCGCATGCATACCCACCCTCCCATGAATAAGAGCTAAAGAACTAGAAGCATGTGACGCAAACGCCGTTTTCGGACCTTGCCGCCCGCACTTTTCCGCAGTTCCAGAGCCCAGGGCACAGACCCTATTCTACACTATGCAGACAAACTGGACAACCATTTTGGATGTGTGTGGCACTGGAATTGTGGCGACACCACGGCCCGCAAGATGGCAACCCCGCTTGTACACAGCCAAGTTGTCGCATAGAAACAGAGTACAGTGTAGGCAAAAATCACCCCCACAACACCATCCAATAATAATTTCATATAATATCATACACCACAGTAATCTGCCGGTCCCCTCCACACGCGCAAACACAAAAAACCGCACACACAAACACCAGAGAACGCGCGCACGCGCGCATGCATACCCACCCTCCCATGAATAAGACTAAAGAACTAGAAGCATTGTGACGCAAACGCCGTTTTCGGGACCTTGCCGCCCGCACTTTTCCGCAGTTCCAGAGCCCAGGGCACAGGACCCTATTCTACACTATGCAGACAAACTGGACAACCATTTTGGATGTGTGTGGCACTGGAATTGTGGCGACACCACGGCCCGCAAGATGGCAACCCCGCTTGTACACAGCCAAGTTGTCGCATAGAAACAGAGTACAGTGTAGCAAAAATCACCCCCACAACACCATCCATAATAATTTCATATAAATCATACACCCACAGTAATCTGCCGGGTCCCCTCCACACGCGCAAACACAAAAAACCGCACACACAAACACCAAGAACGCGCGCACGCGCGCATGCAACCCACCCTCCCATGAATAAGAGCTAAAGAACTAGAAGCATTGTGACGCAAACGCCGTTTTCGGGACCTTGCCGCCCGCACTTTTCCGCAGTTCCAGAGCCCAGGGCACCAGACCCTATTCTACACTATGCAGACAAACTGGACAACCATTTGGATGTGGTGGCACTGGAATTGTGGCGACACCACGGCCCGCAAGATGGCAACCCCGCTTGTACACAGCCAAGTTTGTCGCATAGAAACAGAGTACAGTGTAGCAAAAATCACCCCCACAACACCATCCAATAAAATTCATAATAAATCATACACCACAGTAATCTGCCGGGTCCCCTCCACACGCGCAAACACAAAAAACCGCACACACAAACACCAAGAAACGCGCGCACGCGCGCATGCATACCCACCCTCCCATGAATAAGAGCTAAAGAACTAGAAGCATTGTGACGCAAACGCCGTTTTCGGGACCTTGCCGCCCGCACTTTTCCGCAGTTCCAGAGCCCAGGGCAGCAGGACCCTATTCTACACTATGCAGACAAACTGGACAACCATTTTGGATGTGTGTGGCACTGGAATTGTGGCGACACCACGGCCCGCAAGATGGCAACCCCGCTTGTACACAGCCAAGTTTGTCGCATAGAAACAGAGTACAGTGTAGGCAAAAATCACCCCCACAACACCATCCAATAATAATTTCATATAATATCATACACCACAGTAATCTGCCGGTCCCCTCCACACGCGCAAACACAAAAAACCGCACACACACAAACACCAGAGAACGCGCGCACGCGCGCATGCATACCCACCCTCCCATAATAAGAGCTAAAGAACTAGAAGCATTGTGACGCAAACGCCGTTTTCGGGACCTTGCCGCCCGCACTTTTTCCGCAGTTCCAGAGCCCAGGGCAGCAGGACCCTATTCTACACTATGCAACAAACTGGACAACCATTTTGGATGTGTGTGGCACTGGAATATGTGGCGACACCACGGCCCGCAAGATGGCAACCCCGCTTGTACACAGCCAAGTTTGTCGCATAGAAACAGAGTACAGTGTAGGCAAAAATCACCCCCACAACACCATCCAATAATAATTTCATATAATATCATACACCACAGTAATCTGCCGGGTCCCCCCCACACGCGCAAACACAAAAAACCGCACACACACAAACACCAGAGAACGCGCGCACGCGCGCATGCATACCCACCCTCCCATGAATAAGAGCTAAAGAACTAGAAGCATTGTGACGCAAACGCCGTTTTCGGGACCTTGCCGCCCGCACTTTTCCGCAGTTCCAGAGCCCAGGGCAGCAGGACCCTATTCTACACTATGCAGACAAACTGGACAACCATTTTGGATGTGTGTGGCACTGGAATTGTGGCGACACCACGGCCCGCAAGATGGCAACCCCGCTTGTACACAGCCAAGTTTGTCGCATAGAAACAGAGTACAGTGTAGGCAAAAATCACCCCCACAACACCATCCAATAATAATTTCATATAATATCATACACCACAGTAATCTGCCGGGTCCCCTCCACACGCGCAAACACAAAAAACCGCACACACAAACACCAGAGAACGCGCGCACGCGCGCATGCATACCCACCCTCCCATGAATAAGAGCTAAAGAACTAGAAGCATTGTGACGCAAACGCCGTTTTCGGGACCTTGCCGCCCGCACTTTTCCGCAGTTCCAGAGCCCAGGCAGCAGACCCTATTCTACACTATGCAGACAAACTGGACAACCATTTGGATGTGTGTGGCACTGGAATTGTGGCGACACCACGGCCCGCAAGATGGCAACCCCGCTTGTACACAGCCAAGTTTGTCGCATAGAAACAGAGTACAGTGTAGGCAAAAATCACCCCCACAACACCATCCAATAATAATTTCATATAATATCATACACCACAGTAATCTGCCGGTCCCCTCCACACGCGCAAACACAAAAAACCGCACACACAAACACCAGAGAACGCGCGCACGCGCGCATGCATACCCACCCTCCCATGAATAAGAGCTAAAGAACTAGAAGCATTGTGACGCAAACGCCGTTTTCGGGACCTTGCCGCCCGCACTTTTCCGCAGTTCCAGAGCCCAGGGCAGCAGGACCCTATTCTACACTATGCAGACAAACTGGACAACCATTTTGGATGTGTGTGGCACTGGAATTGTGGCGACACCACGGCCCGCAAGATGGCAACCCCGCTTGTACACAGCCAAGTTTGTCGCATAGAAACAGAGTACAGTGTAGGCAAAAATCACCCCCACAACACCATCCAATAATAATTTCATATAATATCATACACCACAGTAATCTGCCGGTCCCCTCCACACGCCAAACACAAAAAACCGCAACACACAAACACCAGAGAACGCGCGCACGCGCGCATGCATACCCACCCTCCCATGAATAAGAGCTAAAGAACTAGAAGCATTGTGACGCAAACGCCGTTTTCGGACCTTGCCGCCCGCACTTTTCCGCAGTTCCAGAGCCCAGGCAGCAGACCCTATTCTACACTATAGCAGACAAACTGGACAACCATTTTGGATGTGTGTGGCACTGGAATTGTGGCGACACCACGGCCCGCAAGATGGCAACCCCGCTTGTACACAGCCAAGTTTGTCGCATAGAAACAGAGTACAGTGTAGGCAAAAATCACCCCCACAACACCATCCAATAATAATTTCATATAATATCATACACCACAGTAATCTGCCGGGTCCCCTCCCACACGCGCAAACACAAAAAACCGCACACACAAACACCAGAGAACGCGCGCACGCGCGCATGCATACCCACCCTCCCATGAATAAGAGCTAAAGAACTAGAAGCATTGTGACGCAAACGCCGTTTTCGGGACCTTGCCGCCCGCACTTTTCCGCAGTTCCAGAGCCCAGGGCAGCAGACCCTATTCTACACTATGCAGACAAACTGACAACCATTTTGGATGTGTGTGGCACTGGAATTGTGGCGACACCACGGCCCGCAAGATGGCAACCCCGCTTGTACACAGCCAAGTTTGTCGCATAGAAACAGAGTACAGTGTAGGCAAAAATCACCCCCACAACACCATCCAATAATAATTTCATATAATATCATACACCACAGTAATCTGCCGGTCCCCTCCACACGCGCAAACACAAAAAACCGCACACACAAACACCAGAGAACGCGCGCACGCGCGCATGCATACCCACCCTCCCATGAATAAGAGCTAAAGAACTAGAAGCATTGTGACGCAAACGCCGTTTTCGGGACCTTGCCGCCCGCACTTTTCCGCAGTTCCAGAGCCCAGGGCAGCAGGACCCTATTCTACACTATGCAGACAAACTGGACAACCATTTTGGATGTGTGTGGCACTGGAATTGTGGCGACACCACGGCCCGCAAGATGGCAACCCCGCTTGTACACAGCCAAGTTTGTCGCATAGAAACAGAGTACAGTGTAGGCAAAAATCACCCCCACAACACCATCCAATAATAATTTCATATAATATCATACACCACAGTAATCTGCCGGGTCCCCTCCACACGCGCAAACACAAAAAACCGCACACACAAACACCAGAGAACGCGCGCACGCGCGCATGCATACCCACCCTCCCATGAATAAGAGCTAAAGAACTAGAAGCATTGTGACGCAAACGCCGTTTTCGGGACCTTGCCGCCCGCACTTTTCCGCAGTTCCAGAGCCCAGGGCAGCAGGACCCTATTCTACACTATGCAGACAAACTGGACAACCATTTTGGATGTGTGTGGCACTGGAATTGTGGCGACACCACGGCCCGCAAGATGGCAACCCCGCTTGTACACAGCCAAGTTTGTCGCATAGAAACAGAGTACAGTGTAGGCAAAAATCACCCCCACAACACCATCCAATAATAATTTCATATAATATCATACACCACAGTAATCTGCCGGGTCCCCTCCACACGCGCAAACACAAAAAACCGCACACACAAACACCAGAGAACGCGCGCACGCGCGCATGCATACCCACCCTCCCATGAATAAGAGCTAAAGAACTAGAAGCATTGTGACGCAAACGCCGTTTTCGGGACCTTGCCGCCCGCACTTTTCCGCAGTTCCAGAGCCCAGGGCAGCAGGACCCTATTCTACACTATGCAGACAAACTGGACAACCATTTTGGATGTGTGTGGCACTGGAATTGTGGCGACACCACGGCCCGCAAGATGGCAACCCCGCTTGTACACAGCCAAGTTTGTCGCATAGAAACAGAGTACAGTGTAGGCAAAAATCACCCCCACAACACCATCCAATAATAATTTCATATAATATCATACACCACAGTAATCTGCCGGGTCCCCTCCACACGCGCAAACACAAAAAACCGCACACACAAACACCAGAGAACGCGCGCACGCGCGCATGCATACCCACCCTCCCATGAATAAGAGCTAAAGAACTAGAAGCATTGTGACGCAAACGCCGTTTTCGGGACCTTGCCGCCCGCACTTTTCCGCAGTTCCAGAGCCCAGGGCAGCAGGACCCTATTCTACACTATGCAGACAAACTGGACAACCATTTTGGATGTGTGTGGCACTGGAATTGTGGCGACACCACGGCCCGCAAGATGGCAACCCCGCTTGTACACAGCCAAGTTTGTCGCATAGAAACAGAGTACAGTGTAGGCAAAAATCACCCCCACAACACCATCCAATAATAATTTCATATAATATCATACACCACAGTAATCTGCCGGGTCCCCTCCACACGCGCAAACACAAAAAACCGCACACACAAACACCAGAGAACGCGCGCACGCGCGCATGCATACCCACCCTCCCATGAATAAGAGCTAAAGAACTAGAAGCATTGTGACGCAAACGCCGTTTTCGGGACCTTGCCGCCCGCACTTTTCCGCAGTTCCAGAGCCCAGGGCAGCAGGACCCTATTCTACACTAGCAGACAAACTGACAACCATTTTGGATGTGTGTGGCACTGGAATTGTGGCGACACCACGGCCCGCAAGATGGCAACCCCGCTTGTACACAGCCAAGTTTGTCGCATAGAAACAGAGTACAGTGTAGGCAAAAATCACCCCCACAACACCATCCAATAATAATTTCATATAATATCATACACCACAGTAATCTGCCGGGTCCCCTCCACACGCGCAAACACAAAAAACCGCACACACAAACACCAGAGAACGCGCGCACGCGCGCATGCATACCCACCCTCCCATGAATAAGAGCTAAAGAACTAGAAGCATTGTGACGCAAACGCCGTTTTCGGGACCTTGCCGCCCGCACTTTTCCGCAGTTCCAGAGCCCAGGCAGCAGGACCCTATTCTACACTATGCAGACAAACTGGACAACCATTTTGGATGTGTGTGGCACTGGAATTGTGGCGACACCACGGCCCGCAAGATGGCAACCCCGCTTGTACACAGCCAAGTTTGTCGCATAGAAACAGAGTACAGTGTAGGCAAAAATCACCCCCACAACACCATCCAATAATAATTTCATATAATATCATACACCACAGTAATCTGCCGGTCCCCTCCACACGCGCAAACACAAAAAACCGCACACACAAACACCAGAGAACGCGCGCACGCGCGCATGCATACCCACCCTCCCATGAATAAGAGCTAAAGAACTAGAAGCATTGTGACGCAAACGCCGTTTTCGGGACCTTGCCGCCCGCACTTTTCCGCAGTTCCAGAGCCCAGGGCAGCAGGACCCTATTCTACACTATGCAGACAAACTGGACAACCATTTTGGATGTGTGTGGCACTGGAATTGTGGCGACACCACGGCCCGCAAGATGGCAACCCCGCTTGTACACAGCCAAGTTTGTCGCATAGAAACAGAGTACAGTGTAGGCAAAAATCACCCCCACAACACCATCCAATAATAATTTCATATAATATCATACACCACAGTAATCTGCCGGTCCCCTCCACACGCGCAAACACAAAAAACCGCACACACAAACACCAGAGAACGCGCGCACGCGCGCATGCATACCCACCCTCCCATGAATAAGAGCTAAAGAACTAGAAGCATTGTGACGCAAACGCCGTTTTCGGGACCTTGCCGCCCGCACTTTTCCGCATTCCAGAGCCCAGGGCACAGGACCCTATTCTACACTATGCAGACAACTGGACAACCATTTGGATGTGTTGCACTGAATTGTGGCGACACCACGGCCGCAAGATGCAACCCCGCTTGTACAAGCCAAGTTTGTCGCATAGAAACAGATACAGTGTAGCAAAAATCACCCCACAACACCATCCAATAATAATTTCATATAATACATACCCCATAACTCCGGTCCCTCCACACCGCAAACACAAACCGCCACAAACACCAGAGACGCGCGCACGCGCGCATGCATACCCACCCTCCTGAATAGACTAAAGACTAGACTTGTGACGCAAACGCCGTTTCGGACTTGCGCCGCACTTTCCAGTCCAAGCCCAGGCAGCAGACCCTATTCTACACTTGCAGACAAACTGACACCATTGGATGTTGTGGCACTGAATGGGCGACACCACGCCGCAAGATGCACCCGCTGTACAAGCCAAGTTTGTCGCATAGAACAGATACAGGAGCAAAAATCACCCCCACAACATCCAATAATAATTCATATAATACACACCACAGTAACTGCGGTCCCCCACACGCGCAACACAAACCGCACACACAACCAAGACGCGCGCACGCGCGCATGCATACCCACCCTCCCATGATAAGAGCTAAAGAACTAGAAGCATTGTGACGCAAACGCCTTTTCGGGCCTGCCGCCCGACTTTTCGCATTCAGAGCCGGCAGCGACCCATTCTACACATGCAACAAACTGACAACCATTTGATGTTGTGGCATGGAATTGTGGCGACACACGGCCCGCAAGATGGCAACCCCTGTACACAGCAAGTTTGTCGCATAGAAACAGAGACGTGTAGCAAAAATCCCCCCACAACACCATCCAAAATAATTTCATATATATCATACACACAAATTCCGGTCCCCTCCACACGCCAACACAAAAAACCGCACACACAAAACCAAGACGCGCGCACCGCGCATGCATACCACCCCCATGAAAAGAGTAAAGAACTAGAAGCATGTACGCAAACGCCGTTTTCGGGACCTGCCGCCCGCACTTCCGCATTCAGACCCAGGCACAGACCCTATCTACACTATGCAGACAAACGGACAACATTTTGATGTGTGTGCACTGGATTGTGGCGACACCACGGCCGCAAGATGCAACCCCCTTGTACAACCAAGTTTGTCGCATAGAAACAAGTACAGTGTAGGCAAAAATCACCCCCACAACACATCCAATAATAATTTCATATAATATCATACACCACAGTATCTGCCGGGTCCCCCACACGCGCAACACAAAAAACGCACACACAAACACCAGGAACCGCGCACGCGCGCATGCAACCACCCTCCCATGAATAAGACTAAAGAACTAGAAGCATTGTGACGCAACGCCGTTTCGGGACTTGCCGCCCGCACTTTTCCGCATTCAGAGCCCAGGGCAGCAGACCTATCTACACTATGCAGACAAACTGACAACCATTTTGGATGTGTTGGCACTGGAATTGTGGGACACCGGCCGCAGATGGCAACCCCGCTTGTACACACAATTGTCGCATAGAACAGAGTACAGTGAGGCAAAAATCACCCCCCAACACATCCAATAATAATTTCATATAATATCATACACACAGTAATCCGTCCCCACACGCGCAAACACAAAAAACGCACACACAAACACCAAGAACGCGCGCACGCGCGCATGCATACCCACCCTCCATGAATAACTAAAACTGAACATGACCAAACGCGTTTTCGGGACTTGCGCCCGCACTTCGCGTTCAGAGCCAGGCGACCTATCTACCTACGCAACTGACACCATTTGGAGTTGTGATTGTGCACACCACGCGCAGATGACCGTAAAGCCAGTTCGCATAGAAACAAGTAATTAGCAAAATACCCCACCCACCATAAATTCATATTACAACACCACAGTACCGGGTCCCTCACAGGCAAACAAAAAACGCCAAAAACCAGAACCCACGCGCGCACTACCCACCCTCCCATGAAAAATAGAACAAGCATGTGACGCAAACGCCTTCGGCCTCGCCCGACTTTTCCGCAGTTCCAGAGCCCAGGGCAGCAGGACCCTATTCTACACTATGCAGACAAACTGGACAACCATTTTGGATGTGTGTGGCACTGGAATTGTGGCGACACCACGGCCCGCAAGATGGCAACCCCGCTTGTACACAGCCAAGTTTGTCGCATAGAAACAGAGTACAGTGTAGGCAAAAAATCACCCCCACAACACCATCCAATAATAATTTCATATAATATCATACACCACAGTAATCTGCCGGGTCCCCTCCACACGCGCAAACACAAAAAACCCGCACACACAAACACCAGAGAACGCGCGCACGCGCGCATGCATACCCACCCTCCCATGAATAAGAGCTAAAGAACTAGAAGCATGTGACGCAAACGCCGTTTTCGGGACCTTGCCGCCCGCACTTTTCCGCAGTTCCAGAGCCCAGGGCAGCAGGACCCTATTCTACACTATGCAGACAAACTGGACAACCATTTTGGATGTGTGTTTGGGACTGGAATTGGGCGACCCCCACGGCCCGCAAAAGGGCAACCCCCTTGTTTCACAGCCAAGTTTGTCCCCATAAAACAGAGTACAGTGTAGCAAAAAACCCCCCCCACAAAAAACCATCCCAAAAAAAATTTTTATATAATAACATACACCACAGTAAAACCCGCCGGGGCCCCCCCACACCGGGAAACACAAAAAAAAAACCCCCACACACAAACACCAGAGAACCCCCGCGCACGCGCGCTGCATCCCCCCCCTCCCCCTAAAAAAAGACTAAAGAACTAGAACATTGTGACCAAACGCCCCCTTTTCGGGACCTTGCCGCCCGCACTTTTCCGCATTCCAAGCCCCGGGGAGCAAAGGGCCCTAATTTTACACTTAACCCGACAA
>JASPKP010001505.1:2500-28290 GCA_030674155.1 Stramonita haemastoma
GTTTAGTTTTTTTATGTGTGGTTTTGTGCCACTCCTCAGAAGAGTTACTAGCTGGGGTTGTGTTGTTACGTTCAAGTCCTGTGTGTTTTTTATCCAGGTGAATTGGGCTGTGTGCCTTGTGCCACTCCTCGGGAGGAAGGGCTGACAGCTGCTGTTTGTTTTGTGGCGTTCAGGTTGTCTAGGTTGTTTGGTTGTTTTGGTTGTTTTCCTATCGATGTGATTTGGGCTGTGTGCCTTGTGCCACTCCTCGGAGGAGTTGACAGCTTTGTTTTTTGTTGTTGTTGTTTTTTTTTGGGGGGTGTTTGTGTAGTTCGCTGTTATTGGAATTGAATTACTGACGGTGGTTATTTTCCTGGTGTGTGGCAAGATGCTGGTTGTGTGTGTGGGTGCAGTGACGGTTCGGAGGATTGTGTCGTAGTAATATTTTATTTGATTGCTGGTTGTAATTTGTTTGGACTTTGAGAACTTTATTTACCTGTGCGCGTTGTGCCAGAGGACTTCAGAACTGTATCTACCTGTGCGTGTTGTGCTGGAGGACTTGGGAACCCTTTTTCACCTGTGTTTTTTTTTCCCTTTTGTGAACACGTCTCCGTGAATTGGGCGTGCGGAGATTTAGTGAAAGGGTTCTATCGCGGTGTTGTGGTTCTGGACTTCAGGGGGTGGGGGGGGGGGTGTGAATTTGCTGACAATGCCAGATAGCTGGTGAGGGCAGCCTGTGTGATAAGGTGAGAGTGGAAGACGTATTTTTTGATACACAAGATACATGATTGGATACGTTGTTTTCATTGGTGTTGAGTTTGATTTAGATTATCACATATGTAAGTTTATGTGGATGCTTAATAATTGTAACCATTGATATTGTGTAGAGATTGGAAAAAGTGAGGTTGGGTTTGACTCTGGGCGTGAAGCTGGTGATGTCGTGGTATTGAATTGGTGGAAATGTTGAGCGAGTGTTTTTTTGCTTAGTAAATGTTTGGATGTTTGTATTAAATGTTTGAAATATTAATATTGGTGTCTGTTTTGTGTTGTCTGAATTAGAGGTGTGAGAGGTGGGAGAGGGGGTTTCAAAATGACATCCCATTAGGGGGTGACAGACACACACACACGCACGCACGCACGCACGCACACACATACACACACATATACACACACAGGAAGACTGCTTGCAATCTGCTCATTGCTGTCTGACTGGTCTAGGGGAAACAACCACTCTTTGAAACTCTACAGCACAGGATACAGTCAGGTCAGCTCCCTTTTTCAACCCCCAAATCTGTAACGGTCACGGACAGTATGCCATCACACAACAAACAGGTAATGCATGACAAAAAAAATTCAGTGGCAGCAAGCGGTACACACACACACACACACACACACACACACACACACACACACACACACACACACACACACAGATTTCCCATTGAAATTTAAACGAGCAAAAGTAATACCCTTACACAAATCAGGAGACCCTACCAATCCGTCGAATTATAGACCAATATCCATACTGTCAGTCCTATCTAAACCATTAGAAAAACAAATACATTTTCACTTACATTCTCATTTTAAAATGTATGATCTAATTAATGAAAACCAGTCAGGCTTTCGTGAAAACCACTCTTGCCATACAGCCTTAATACAACTTATTGAGCATCGTCTTTTGAATATCAACAATAATGAAATTACAGGAGTTCTTTTTCTAGACTTTGCGAAAGCCTTTGACGTTATTAGCCACTCTGTCCTCATCAAAAAATTAAAATGCTATAAAATCTCCAACCAAGAATTGTCATTTTTAGACTCATTTATCACTAATCACATCAACTTGTTGAAATCGGGCCTAGGAGGTCAACCTTACTACCCGTAAAATATGGAATACCACAGGGATCAATACTAGGACCACTTCTTTTCTCTATTTATATTAACGACCTACCTCTGCATATCCATTGTTCATGTCAAATGTTTGCTGATGATACATCAATTCAATGCAACAACGTTGATCCAAACCAGCTTGTGAATGATATGCAGGCAGATATCAATAAACTTATCGAATGGACAGAACTCAATCATATGTCTCTTAATTCAAATAAAACATAATGTATGTTTATAACCACGTGGCAAAAAAGACAGAAATTGCGTTCTCCATTTGGGCCAATATATATCCATGGACAACAAATTGAAGAAGTTGTCTCACACAAAGTACTAGGTGCAGTGATTGACAACGACTTGTCTTGATCAGATCACATAGCCACATTAGGAAAACGAATCTCAGTAAGATTATATCAACTTAGAAAAATCAAGAATTTTCTAATCTACAGTCACGAAAACTATTCTTTCACGCCTATATTCTATCTCTTATAAATTATGTCTCTACCATATGGGATAGTGCAAGCCAAACAAACTTAAAGCATATAAACCGCCTGCACAAAAGAGCTGTGAAACTAATCCGTTTGAATCCTAATACACTGACCACCACCAACTACAAAGAACTAGATATTCTTCCACTCAAAGAAAGACTGCAGTTCAACAAGTATCTATGTATGTACAATATATTAAATGGGAAAGCCCCAAAGAAAATCTTGGAAAAATTTGTTGTCAATAAAAACAGGCCTACCCATAGACTGTTTTTGCCCAGGCCCCATAACAATCTCTATAAATCAAGCCTTGCTTATTCAGGAAGAACATTGTGGAATAAACTGCCTTCCTTTCTAAAATCAGTTCCTTCAAAACAAATGTTTAAGAAACTTTTGAAGAAACATCTCATGGACAAATTATAAGCCCACCCTTATGCTTGACACTTTTGGCTGCTTTGTTGTTATTCATACCCATGTTATTTTGTATTTCTATTATTTTGTATGTATGACTTGAGTATGTTACTGTTCTGAGTTGTTATCTTGTGAGATTCTGTTTGGATGAAAATCCTCATTTTATTTTAGTTTTCAACCAAGGTTGATATTTGTCTTTGATTGTTTTAGAAGTCAATTTTCTTGATTTTTTTTTGAGGGCAGGATGAAAAAAAGTTGTGTAAACTTAATCTTTTACCCTCAATAAAGATCACTTTGACTTGACTTGACTAGCCTTGACTTGACTGATCTCAATGACTCCAACTTGATTGTAAATGCCGTCCTGAAAATGTCGACAATACTATTGAAATCACGCAAAATTGTATATCCGACGTCAATTCCTGGATGACTTACAAATTGAAATTAAATGACGATAAAAAAGAAGCCCTGCTGATTCACTCCACTCATTCTTCTCTATCAGTTGATCTACCATCTACCATCTGTGTTGGAAAATCAGATATTCCTTTCTCACCATTAGCGCGCAATGTAGGATTCATCATGACAATTTTAATACCATGTCAACTGAGAAACATGTTTCACAGAATTGCCCTCAGCTTATGCTGCGCTTCGTCAGATCAGTAACATCAGAATGTATATCGATGTAGATACAGCCAAGAAACTCGTCTGTGCCCTTGTTCTATCTAGGCTTGGCTATGCAAACTCCCTCCTTGCAGGCTTTCCCAAGTTTTTTATAGAGAAACTACAAAGGTACAAAACTCAGCTGCCTGATTGGTACTCAAAACAAAGAAGCGTAATCACATCACACCTGTATTGCGAAATCTGCACTGGCTTCCAATCCAAGCTCATATATAGTACAAAGTTATGATGCATAGTCATAATTTCTTCTTGAACAAAGTTCCAGCATACTTCTCTGATACTCTTTCAGTGTACCACCCAAACAGACCACTCCGCTCATCCTCTGACACTAGAATCTCGATAGTTCCCAAAGTAAAAAAAAAAAAAAAAAAAAAAAAAAAAAAAAACAGCACGGCGAGCGCTCATTCTCTCATGTAGGTCCCACTCTCTGGAACGCACTTCCATCTGAAATAAGACACACTGACTCTACTTCTTCCTTTAAAAGGTTGCTCAAAACACACCTTTTTACCAGATTCTTGTCTCCGACCACTGATCAAAATTGATTTCCCATTTTATTGACTCATCTCTGACTCTAATGCTGGTCTTTTGCTCTTTTGGGATATGATAAGGTTCTTCATTTCTATTTTACTTCATCTTATTTTTTTGTTAATGTCAGTACATGTAGGGTAAATCCGTGCATATGCCGTTTTCTTTGTTATTCCGTGTTGTGTTTTGTGCATGTGTGTGTTTTTGCGCGCACACGTGCGTGCGTGCGTGCGTTCGTGGCGTGTGTGTGTGTATGCATTGTACTGCACTGCACATTTTTTGATGATATTCCTTTTATTTTACTTATATGGTCTGGCCATGTAATATGCTGTGTATTGTATGTGCATGCATTTTTCTTCTTATTTTGTGCTAGTCAATTTTTTCACGTTCATATGTAACCTATTTAAATTGATTTGGTCGTACAGCGCGGTGAGCCCATGGTTTTTTTGGAATTCGCGCTATATAAGCCTCCATTTTATTATCATTATTATTAGTAGTAGTATTATTATTAGTTAGTATTATTATTATTATTATACATATAGATACATATAGCGGCTTTGGGGTTTGTGAGGTTGTGTGGTGTGTGTGGTGATGGGAGAGAGAGAGGAGAGTGAGAGAGAGAGAGAGAGAGAGAGGAGAGAGAAGAGAGAGAGAGAGAGAGATGAGAGAGAGAGAGAGAGAGAGAGAGAGAGGAGAGTGGAGGAGAGAGAGAGAGAGAGAGAAATCAATTATTAAGTATATATCAACAATTCGGATGAATCAGTTTGTTACGCTTTTTTTTTTCAAAAACACAGACATTTTCTCTCTCTCTCCTGCTCAACCCCCTTCCCTTTCTCTCCACATTTTCAGTTTTTCCAAGGCTTGATATTGCACACATCATAACCAAACACATAACATCTCTATCAACACTACGGTAATTCAGGAGACAACTTCCAATTTTGTAGCGTCCGTGGTCGTGATACTCCGAGGCCTGTACAGCTTTTTTTTTTTTTTTTATAGAGTTTTCGATGCTTACGTTTATCATCCCGCCGACCATAGGGGTCCTGTCAAGGCTGTTGTCACCACGGTGGCTCAGGGGGCAGGGTGTGCTGGACTTTCACTGTGGCCTCTAGGAGGGTGGGGCAGGACCTGAAAACAGTCATGTAGCACTAGGAATCATGTACACTTTTTATCATATTTGGAGAGGGGGTGAGAGGGAGAGACACACACACACAAAGGAGAGAGAGGGGGAGAGAGAGGGGGAGACGGGGAGGGATGGAGAGAGGGAGGGAGAGAGGGAGGAGGGGGGGAGAGAGAAGGGGAGGGAGGGAGAGAGGGGGGGGGGAGAGAGAGAAGGGGAGGGAGAGAGAGAGAGGGGGAGAGGGGGGGGGAGGAGAGGGAGGGGGGGAGAGAGAGAGGGGGGGAGAGAGGGGGAGGGGGGAAGGAGAGAGAGAGATGGAGGGAGAGAGGGGGGGGGGAGAGAGGGGGGGGAGAGAGGGGGGGAGAGAGGGGGAGGTGAGGGGAGGGGGAGAGGAGGGAGGAGGGAGAGTGGAGAGGGAGAGAGGGAGGGGAGAGAGGGAGGAGGAGGGGAGAGAGAGAGGAGAGGAGAGAGGAGAGAGAGAGAGAGAGAGAGAGAGAGAGAGAGAGAGAGAGAGAGAGAGAGAGAGAGGAGAGAGAGAGAGAGGGTTGATAATTTTCATTGTGAAAGGCCGTGGCCCGTTACAATGGGGATTTTTCACGCATCACATCATAAGGTAAGGAATGATAATCAGTCACATGTGGGTTCTACCATAGACAGAATATTTGAAAACAAAATATAAAACAATTTAAATCATAACACACACACGCACACGCGGGTGCGTGCGCACACACACACACACACACACACACACGAATGTGTGCACGGCATACTGTTTTTGACCACAAGCTAAATTGGGATGCTAACACTGACGCCATTGTCAAAAAGGGCCAACAACGTGTGTATTTTCTGAGGAACTCATTTTTTGTCGACAAAAAGATTCTTTCTTTATTCTACAAGTCTTACATAGAGAGCGTTTTAAGTTTTGCTTTCATTTGCTGGTACAATAACCTTAGCATTAAGAGCAAGAATGGTCTTCAGAGAATTGTGAGAATCTGCTCTAAAATTATCGGAGAAGAACAAAGAGATCTCAGGTCATTTTGTAATCAGCAGCTTGTGCGCAAAGCAACAGCCATTTTGGCGGATTCCTCCCACGCTCTGTTTTCAGAATTTCAATTGTTGCCTTCAGGTGTCGTTTTCAACACCACAACAGCAAAACAAACAGAAAAAGGAATTCCTTTGTTCCGGTAGCTATCCGAGTTCTAAACTCATTGTAACCAGGTGGTTTTGTGTGCCTGTGTGTGAGAGCTTGTTGGGCATTTAGTTAGGTTTTAAACAGGCAATCATCTCGTTCGTGTGGTAACAGATAAGATCTTCTGTTCATTTTATAAAGTATTGTAGTTTATTATGCGTAGGATATATTCGTATTTTTATATGAAGTTGATGATTGAATCTTTTTGATCTTTATGATTCATATGTAATTAATTAGTTATTTTGTATTTATTTTGTTTTTATGATTTTATTGTTAGTGGGATGAGATGAGATATATTTTATTGTAATGATTTGGGATTTATCAAGAGAGAGAACTCTACCTTGCATTTTGAACAAAAGAATCAGCCTGAAATAGGAAAGAAAATCTTAAATAACAACTTTAATAAATCACATTATCTATTCATATTCATGGATATGATTGTTGAAGGACTGATCTCGACTCGATTCAACTCATTGTAAATTAATATTTTCACCTATTACATCATATCAGTATAAGAACATCGAAATCGCGATCGGCAAAAGCAGTTCTAATTCATAAGTAAAGAAATATTTTATATATTGTTGTGTGTGATTCTCAATCGTGTGTAATAAACTTTATTTAGATAAATGAAATATAACTTAATTTAGGTTGTAGTAGATCGTTAGGCATACGACGGTTTGAACACGATGATTAGCCTAACGCTTAGCCTAACGCTCGTTCTTTGTTCTAACGAATTTGAATCTCGTCGAACTGAATTTTATAAAATGCGACCTTAAATTATCGATTTATGGTGAATTTTGGGTTTATATATGAATGAACATTAAGTTAGATTATGTTAATATAGATAATTTGTATTATTAGAGATGTTCATTCTTTCGATCTTACGAACTACTTCGTAAGCAAGGCTGATGCAAGATTGATGCGCACGCAGTAGATCGGAAAATGTGTTTTCGCATCGCTATTTAATTATTAATATCTCATCTCATGGACACTGCTAGCTAATAATATGCATATGTATACAATTTGTGAATTATATTTTTCTTTTTATATGCATTAATAGACCATGATCTAGGAGAGGGAAACCTCCCCCCCCCCCCCCTGGGGGGGATTTTTGACTGTTTTTCTCAAAGCTTATGATGTTGGTAGAAACATTTGACATGTTACCCTCTGGGATCCAGGTTATTACAGGAGTGAGAGGTGTATCAACAG
Organism: Stramonita haemastoma; assembly: GCA_030674155.1. Classification (NCBI taxonomy): domain Eukaryota; kingdom Metazoa; phylum Mollusca; class Gastropoda; order Neogastropoda; family Muricidae; genus Stramonita; species Stramonita haemastoma. The sequence continues at coordinate 9,978 of JASPKP010001505.1, forward strand.
TGCATTTTCCCCTCTTTGCGCCCTATATTTAGGTTTTTGGGGTAGGGATGTTCACGCTGCAATTATTGCACAAAATCTGGCTTAACTTCTCATAATTTTATTGTGAATAGCATCTTGTATAGTTTTCCCGATTATATAGGCACAGTTTTTTGCTGACATATTTAAAACAAAACTACAGTGATGACTTTAATGCGCGGCCGTCCGAACCGCATGCAGCTGAAATCTGTCTTACCACTCAACCACAGCCGAGCGCTGTTCCGTTCTCTCACCATCAGTTGAGCGGCACTTTCTCATCTCACGCCTTGTGTGTCCGGTGCCAGAAATGTATCCAACTATCAGTATGTTCCACAAAGTATGAACAAATAAGTCTAGATCAAGATGTTATTATTGATCAGAGAATGTCTGTAACACTCCAGTAAGTACTGCAACAGCCATAATTATGTATAATTAACGAAGAGGATGTGTAAACCACAGCGCTTTGAGTTTATGATTTTTTTTAGTTTCTTTTTTTTTTTCCTCAAGAAATTACACATAATATGCAGATCAGTCGCGCGTGTGTGCACGCGTGTAACACACACACACACACACACACACACACACACACACACACACACACACACACAAAACACCCAGCACATACAAGTGACACAAGATAACATACATCTAAAAATAGAATAAAGCGTGGTGGTCATAATTCGTTGTTCTTTTCAGTTCCCTGTCCTCCACAACAAACGTTGGGGATAAGGCAAACTGTTGAGTAGTACTTTTAGTATCCATTTTAACCATCATGTTTCAGGTCATTTTTTTTTTTTTTTTTTATTTCTTTTATATCGAGGATAATGGAATAAGCACTCATGTGCTTTTTTCATCCAGTCCCCGGTGTGTATGCAGTTGTGTAAATATTTTCATCTGTTCCCACTGGTACACAATGGCCTACTCTTACGAAAAGCAGAACATGATTTAACGTGTACGTAAGACGTTCTGGGTACGTTCGCACACGGGGCCTCGGTTTACAGTCTCATCCGAAAGACTTTTGAGGAGAGTGGAGTCATTGGCAAGTGTGCAGTCTCTCACTGAAAGTGTATTTCATCTTCCCCATGTGACGTTTCCTGTATAAAATGGACATTTCAATATGGCAGATGAACATCCAGTGACCTTCAAAAGTACACTTAAGTGCAAAAGAAAAACTTCCAGGGGTGGGAGAACTTGTATAATTCATTTCCAAAATAACAGAAAAGACTGTAACTCCACTAACTGAAGAAAGCACAAAAAACTATTTAAAAGTCTCTTCACTTGAGACGTTCTTCAGATGTGGCATGTCATAGACTAGATGAGATTTGTAATTGTATTCCAGGAGACCTTGACTTTACACGCCATGGTTATCACAGAAGCTGTTATGCACGGTTCACAAGTGTGAAATTTGCCAGGAAAAAAAGCGTGAGACAGGTAGTGAAGAGGTTGCAGGACCATCAAAACCTAAAGGACTGTTGCTACTTCAGGCCCATTGCTTCCAAAAGACAGTTGCATTTTTTGCAAGAAGAAATTCAAAAAGAAAGTTTCAAAAGGGGTTCCATGTTTTGGAAAACTTGTAAAATGTATCACCAAGACAGCAGAACAGTCTATACAGGATGCAGCCAAAACTAAACAAGATGACATTTTCACTCATTATCAAGATACAGATCTTGTAGTACGTGAAGCTCACTATCACAAAGGTTGTAGAAAAGACTATCTGAGATGTGAAGACAGGCATGCTGAAACATCAACAGACCAGATAACTACTGAGCGGCTACAGGCACACGAGAGGGCATTTGAGTACATATGCGAGTATGATGAAAATGTAATAATCAGAGGTTCACAGGTGGAGAGAATGACCATACTAGGTGATAAGTACTGTGAATACATGCAACAACATTCTCCTGACTTCTGCAACCCAGGATACAAGACTTACAAACTGAAAGAAAAAATAATGAAACATTTTGGCTTCAGAATTCAATTCTGGGCTCCGAACCACCGCAGTGATCTTGTTTATTGTGATGAACTTGCCCAGGGTCAGGCAGTTGAGACAGCATTTGTGTCAGCAGCTTCAGAAGAAAGACGTCTTGAGGAATCTGCATATGTTCTTCGCCGATACATTATGGATGCTTTCAGGGCAACACTGATATGCCATGGCCTCCTTCTGCAGAAATTCTTCAGTCTGATGCTGTTAAACCTCCAGATATCCTCACAGACTTTCTAAAACACTGCTATCTGGAAAGAGTAGTTCTATGGAGCAACCCAAAACCACCAGATTGGCATCCTCAATTGCCCAGGACATATGCTAATCTGTGACAGGAGGGAAGTGGAAAATGCCTAAACATGTTTTGCTTGGAATGTCTGTCAGACATGTAACTGGCAGCTCTGAAATCATAAGTCTGTTAAATAGGTTTGGTCATGTTGCTGTATACAAAACCATTGTGCGACTTGAGACTGCTGTGGCCAATTCTGTACTTCAGTGGGCAAGTCTTCTTCCTTCAACAGTGAGTTTGAGAGAGAACAAGGTTATCCATTTTTGCTGGGATAACTTTGACCTGAACGAAGAAACTCCATCAGGAGCCAACACCACCCACTCCACTCATGGCATTGTCATTCAAGAGGTTACTGGGGACACAATGCCTGACACTTTTCTGTCTCAGACAGAACCTCCTCCTCATTATCAGGACCGCCAATGCTCAGTGCAGTATGAGCCACATGATGTTCCTCCATGCTTTGCAAAAGTAAAGGCAGAACCTCAGTTGCATGTTGTGGAAACTCATTTCTCAAACACAGAGGCAGTCTACAAAGCTCAACTTGCTGATTTTTGGTGGGTTTTTTTCTCCAGATTCCGGGCCACAAATAGAAATCAACTTGTCCCTGGATGGGGAGGGTGGGTATCACTCACAGGAGAAGGGACAGAAAAGAAGCAGTCTACTGTGGACAATATGGCACCCATCCACCACCCGTCACTGAACATAATATAATAATAATAATAATAATAATAATAATAATATAATAATAATAATAATAATACATGGAACTTGTATAGCGCTATATCTTGTCAAAACAAATCAAAGCGCTTGCATTCGACCTACATAACACACAAGCAATCAACAGCAATTTACAGTTTTAACAAATTCGAATGTACACTCACTCGCACGCGCAACACACACACACCACACCACACACACACACACACACACACACACACACACAGCGCCGCACGCACGCATGCAGCATGCGCGCGCACACACACACACCTATAAACGTTATACACTTTGGCAGGTAGATGTTGAAGGCAGGACAGGATTGTAGGGCGTTTTCATTTCAATTTTCTGTTTTGTTTTTAAAATATGGGACAGGCGTTCCTTGTGCAGTGGTGACATTAACATATGTTGATAGCCTGTTTAATACCCTTTATTTTGGTACCAAATTTTATATGAATGTGTAAGAATATATTTACATAAATAATGTAAATTAACCTCACCCCCTAAATATCTGCCTTCTGAAGGGTTACCATATTGAATTGCTTGTATATCCTGAAATAACCTGGTTACATGAGGGTAACATATACCATAAAACGTTAAAATAAACAAAGTTTCAGAAAAATGCACCCATAAATCCCCCCAGGGGGGGGAGGGGGGTCTATGGAGGGACCAAGGTCTATAAGTATTAGGCTTTGCTGGACTCTTAGTGTTTTATTATCGAAAGTTTTAGTGCAAACCTGTTAAAAGTGTGTCTACTCAGAGGCTTTTATCGCATTTAGCTCACAGTTAGATGATTGTTGTGTAAAGTGCATTAGTGCATCTTAAAGCTTGTGTTTCCTAGTTTATTTTGATGTATAATATGTTTAGCTTTGTTGCGCGGACAGCGAGATAATTGCTGTTGAAGCCACGTAAGGAAACACAAAATTACTCCATTTTAAGTTTGAACTGGCCGAATCGTCTGCTGCCGCGCGGCGCTGTCTTTGCAGTCCGTGTGGAGGGTATATATTTAGGGGTGGTTAGGGGGGCTAGAGAGATGAGGAGAGACAGGTTTGCAGACTATGTTAGACTGGGTTAGACCTGTAGCAGTCCAGCAGAGCACAGGAGGGAGCAGAGAGATGACAAATAAAGAACACCAACGCCCAGCTGCTGTCTTCCCCTGAGTCTTCTTTTGCCTGGCTGCTGTACATTGTTCCTCTACTTTCCCTGTCCTCTATCCTTGCTACCGGCTCATCACATCATAATAACACTGAATGAGGCTGCTTGTTTGTGTTTTTTTCGTTTGTTTGTTTGTTTGCTCTTTTTTGTTTTTTGTTTATTTTGTTTGTTTGTTTGTTTGAGTGTGTGTGTGTGTGTGTGTGTGTGTGTTGTGTGTGTGTGTGTGTGTGTGTGTGTGTGTGTGTGTGTGTGTGTTTTAAACTTCTCTGAATTACTTACCTGCCAGTGTTATGTATGTAGCCAATGCTTACAGGCGTGCACATACATGCATATGTACCCATAAAATAAGTATGTCTTATTTTTGGCTTGATTGATTTTTTGAATTGCTTGTAAATCCAATTCTACCAATTGTGTGGGGGGGAGGGGGACGGGTGTGTGTGGATGGTGTGTATGGGTAGGGGGGGGGGGTGGGGGCGTGTGTGTGTGCATGTGTGAGTGTGGGGGCGGGTGGGTGTGGATTGTGGGGATGGTGTGTTTGCGTGTGTGAGGGCGGCAGATGTCGTTGTGACTGAAGTTAATAATGGTGATTAGCTCTTCATGGTGTTTGATTGTATCAAAATGTGCGTGATGCATGTATGATGTGTGCTTTGCTTGCGACAGCATGTCATGTGTGCATGTTATAATTATAGTTGAAAAATAATGGTAGTATTCATGTCTTTTCTGATTAATGTTTTGACATCAATGCAAAGCAAGCATTACAAGAATTGGTCCTGCCGCCAGCCAGGCATGTCGTAAGAGGCGACTAGGTGGCACCACTCCCCAGGTAGGGGGTTGGCACAGGCTAACAACCTGTTCTGTAAAAAAAGTTTGTTACGAAACAGCAACAAGAAATTCCTTTGTTGCTGCCCTACATGCCAAAAGGCATAAAAAGGCTTTGGATTGGATGGATGTCCTTATGTTGCATGATAAAGGCAAAGTGCTCCTCTAGGCTTCTGTTTTCTGTGTTCTTAGGGAGGATCTGTTCCCTTAGGTTTGAATAGAAAGGGCAGATCAACAGAACATGTATCTCTATTTCATCACCCGAATTACACTTTGGGCACTGGATATCTTTGGTCACATGCCCGTGTCTGTGGCACAATAAATCAGAAATACCCAGGCGAAAATGACAATAAACATCTCGGAGATATCTTTTTTCCAAAGTAGTTAAATATGCCTCTTTTGTTTGAACGGTTTTAAACTGTCGATAGACGCTAAATCTTTCATGGCTATTTATCTTTATTTGCCAGTTTGGGTGGGAGGTTTCGATCAGTCTTGCTTTCAGTGCAGTGATAAACTAATTCTGGTTTCCAACTCCTTGGTGTAAACAGACGTGATCAAAACCATGGGAAAACAGGAATGTTCTGACAGATGAAACCCATGTAATTTTATCATCCTCATCCATCTTCATAAAATATAACTCTGTTACAAATAAAATGTAAAGATAGCAACATAAAGCAGGTTAAAACGCACAAATTTCTCGGTGTAGTCATTGATGAAAGCCTCCTATGGCAGGACCATGTTCATAATACTCAAAAGAAATATCATCCAGTGTATTCCAACTTTCACAAAGTAAGCATTTTCTAAATGAACATTCAAAAAAACTTTTCTATTTTTCTTTTATTCAGTCTCGTCTCGATTACTGTTCTGTTGTTTGGGGGAAGTGTGCTCCATCTCATCTGAAGCCTCTTGTCTCTCTTCAAAAATGAGCCATTATAGTAGTTAGTGATGATAAACCGGCTAATGCATCAAGTAATGCCTTATTTAAACACCTTCAGATATTGCCGCTTTGTTTGCGCCACCGTTTTCATGTTTTAGCACTCATGCATAAGATAATTTATGATGCTTGTCCTGAATATTTAAAAGCAATGTTCTCTTTCCAGCATCATCACGAGTCAGACAGAGCTCTTATTCCAAAGCCAAACTTAGATTTATTCAAAACAAGTTTTTCTTTTAATGGCAGTACTGAATTGAATGCCCTTCCACCGATGTTTCGTACAATACCAATGTACACTACATTTAAGACAGAAGTAAAAAAGTTATTGTTTGATACGTGTGACTAACTACTCGCAGTAAACACAAACAATGAAATTCAATGCTATGATAATCGAAGACCCATAATTGTAGTATGCATTTCTCTGTGTGTGTGTGTGTGTGTGTGTGTGTGTGTGTGTGTGTGTGTGTGTGTGTGTCAATCAATCAATCAATCAATCAATCAATCAATCAATCAAATTTTTATTTCCAGATGGTACATTGAGTAAGCAGCGATCTGCTTTTTTCCATCAAGCCATCTATCTAAAGAAAAGAAAAGAAAAAAATCAAAACAATAGCAAAAATCAAATCCTAAACAAGACAAAAAACCAACAAAAAACAAAGTAGAAAATCCCTAGCAAACAAACAAACAAACAAAAAACCAACGAAAGAAAGAAAAGGGGAAAAAGCAAACAAACAATTAAAACAACAACAACAAACATTTCACCAACATTAACTTGCTAACATGATTTCAACAACTTTAAAATAAACTATGCCTATAAATAATACAAGCAACTACTATAACAACAACCAAAAGAGAAAATAAAATAAATAAAATAAATAAATAAAAATAAAAAAATATTTTAAAAATCTACTCGAAAGCCATACACACATATGCACATACACCCACACCCACACCCACCCACACACACACACACACACACACACACACACACACACACACACACACACACACACACACACCCACCCGTGCATCTACACACACACACACACACACACACACACACACACACACACACACACACACACACACACACACGGTTTGCGCTCTTCCACTCAGCTCGTATACTCGTAGGTACATAGGTACATGCACACATTTAAAGTCTTTTTTAAAAAATCATATAGTGTCAAAAAAAAACAACCAACAAAAACACACCACACACACACACACACACACACACACACACACACACACACACACACACACACACACACACACAACAGCTTATATCAATTACAATGTAACCAAAAAACATTAAGACTTAATAATAATAATAATAATAATAATAATAATAATAATAATAATAATAATAGTATATAATAATAATAATAATAATAATAATAATAATAATAATAATAATAAAACAATTTTTAAAAAAATGAATAAATACAACAACAACAACAAAAAATTTAAAAATAAATAAGTAAAATAATAAAAAATCTATAAGCAATTTATGTCAGATTACAATATCTCTATACTTCAATTCATACTTTATATTTTTAAAAGAAGATAAGGAAAAAACAACAAACACAACGATACCTTATGATAATACCCATCATCACTGAGAGGAAATAACATATACGCTAACAAACATACAATCAAACAAAAGAAAAACAAAACCAAACAAACAAACAAAAAACACATAAAAACACACCAAAAAACAAACAATCAAACCAAAACATCAAAAAACCAATCCACACGGATTATATATTAGAAGGAAGAAAAGAAAAAAACAACTAAAGCAACAATACCATATGATAATACCCATCACCACTTAGTGGAATAACATAACAAACATATGGGCATGCACACATTTAAAAAAAAAGAAGAAAATTTTAAATCATATGGTGTCAAACAGCTTATATCAATACAATGTCACCAACCATTATTTAAGACTTAAAAAAAAAAATAATAATAATAATAATAAAAACACCAAAAAACAAACAAAAAAACCCACCAAAAAACAAACAATCAGACCAAAACATCAAAAAACCAATCCACACGGATTATATATTAGAAGGAAAGAAAAGAAAAAACAACTAAAGCAACAATACCATATGATAATACCCATCACCACTGAGTGGAATAACATAACAAACATATGGGCATGCACACATTTAAAATTGTTTTTTTAAAAAAAATCATGTGGTGTCAACAGCTTATATCAATACAATGTCACCAACCATTATTTAAGACTTAAAAAATAAAAAATAAAAATAAAAAAATAAATAAAAATAATAAAAAAATCCATGAAATGTCAATAAGCAACTTATGTCAGATTACATTATCTCCACACTTCAATTCATACTTATGTTATGAGGAAGAAAAGAAAAAACAAAACAAAACAAAACAAACAAACAAAAAAACAAAAATAAAACCCCGAAAAACAAACGCAACAATACATATGATAATACCAATCTCCACTGAGAGGAAATAACATATACACTAACAAACATTCAAACTAACCAAAAAACTAATAAACAAACAAAAGCAACAGAGAACCAAACAAACATAATGAACGAAAAAAAAACAAGCAAAACAAAACTAAAGCAAAAAACAAACAAAAAACAAGCAAACAAACAAACACAACCCCCCCCAAAAAACACACACAAAAAAAACCCACACACTCAAAAAAGAAAAAAATTTGGAGGGGGGGTGGGAACGGGTGGGGAGGGGGTATCAAGAGGAAGGGGGAAAACACAAACAGCAACCAGAAGAATTATAATAATGATTTATGATTATATTTCATAAATAAAAAAACCCTACAAATATGAACAAAAACAAACAAACAAACATTCAAACAAACAAACAAAAAACAGACAAAACACAACAAAAAACATACACAACAACAACCAGAACAAAAAAGTAAGGCCTTTCCACTTATCAAAATAATATAAATATAATAGTGCTAATAGTCTCATTAGTATAATTAATAAAATAAAATAAAAATTAAATATTTATCCTGAAACTATTAAACTGGGTAAGTGAAAAAAAAAAAAAATCCAATCTAGTCGTCAAATCAGTGGTTTGGTTTTCTCCTTGTGAATTTGCAGAATATACACGTGTTTACATACATCACTTATTCCCTATCCTGTTCAAAATTACATTATAAAAAAAAAACTAAAAAAAACAACAACAACCCTTTCTCCCCCTTTTCCCCCTTCCACATACATATATAGCAAGCAAAGTGTAGCTTTTTCAGTCACAGTGAGCCACACGTGAAAGATTTTTCGGGTTAGCAGAGAGTATCAATATCTTTAGTCTGTTCTAAGTATGGTTGATTGGATTGATGTGTAGTTCTTAAACATTTTTGCATAAGCGCATTAAGTGATTTTTCAACTGATTTTTGAAATGATTTTTATTTTTGATACATTTTAAATGTTTTGGGAGCTTGTTCCATAAATCACTACCTGAATATAGGAAGCTTGTTTTGTAAAGATTGTTTCTGGGTCTGGGAAATGTTAGTAGATGGTTATGCCTGTGCTCATTAATTTTGAATCTATTGGTGATCTTGGGAGGGGCATTTCCATTGACAACTTTTTGTACAAATAGAGCTTTATTGAGATAAAGCCTGTTTTGAAATGTAAGAATATTTGTTAGCTTATAATCATCGATGGTTAGGGAGCTTGATTTTAATAGGACAAGTTTTAGCGCTCTTTTATATAATCGATGGATGAATTTCAAATTAGTTTCACTGCAGTTGTCCCAAAGAGATGAGGCATAGTCAACTATTGGCAAGATGTGTCCACAAAAAAAGAGTTTGCGTGAATGACTATCTAGAAAGTGTTTTATTTTTGATAGCTGACGTACCTTGTTTGTAAGACGTTTTCCTTGTGCCATCACATGGTCAGTCCAAGTAAGATTATTGTCGATAATTACACCCAGAATTTTGTGTGAGTCAACTTCTTCAATGATTTTTTGATCTATCAACAGAGGTTGAAATTTACTTTTCATTTTTTGCCTCTTTTGTCGTGCTAGTACGTACATACTTTTAGTTTTTTTAGCATTTAAGGACATATGGTTTAATTGAGTCCAAGTAATCAATTTGTTGATATTGTTTTGAAGTTTGAGTGTTAGTCTGTGGGGGTCAGTATCACTACAATAGAGGGATGTGTCATCAGCAAACATTTCACAGCTACAATCTAGAAATAAGGGTAAGTCATTTACATATATTGAGAACAAAAGAGGACCCAATATTGATCCTTGTGGTACTCCATATCTAATAGATACTAATTCTGATGTTTGATTATTTGCAGTTACCAACTGCTGTCTATCTAACAAAAAACTTTTTAAAAGATTGATTATTTCAGGTGTTAGTTTGTATAGGTGAAGTTTACGCACTAGCAGGGAGTGATTAATTACATCAAATGCTTTTTCAAAGTCAACAAAAATTAGGCCTGTATAGTTATTTTCATTTATGTTGTGTAAGAGACTGTCTGTTAGTTGAGTTAGAGCTGTGTGACAAGAATAGTTTTTACGAAAGCCTGACTGATCTTCATTTATTAGGTTGTTGTTAACAAAGTAGGAATATAAAGATTTTTGGATATGTTTTTCAATGGGTTTGGATAAGACCGATAGGATTGAAATTGGTCTGTAATTTGAAGGACAAGAAGAATCTCCAGATTTGTGGACTGGTATGACTTTTGCCTTTTTAAATATGAGAGGAATGTTGCTTTTATCTATACACAAGTTATATAGATATGTCAGTGTTTCAGCTATAATAGGACCAGAAAGGTTCAATATTTTTCCATCCAGATTGTCAAGGTCACGTGTTCTGGAATTTTTTTTGAGAGATAGACTTTCCAACACGTCTTTAATTGTCATTGGCAATAATTCAACTGGGAATTTAATTTCTTTTGATTCAATATATTGTTCTAAGTATTGGAGATCATTTTCATTTGACTTATCACATGATATGATTTTAGTAGCGATGTTTGAGAAATGGGTGTTCAGTTCATCAGCTGTTATGTCTTTAACTGTCTTTTGGCTTTTTGATATAGGTCTATTACATAAAATATTGATGGCTTTCCATACCTGGCGAGAGTCGGTAGTTGTAATTAACAGTTTTTGAAAGTAATCACGTTTTGATCTCCGTTTTAGTGAAGTTACTTTGTTTCTTTGCATTTTAAATTCTTCTTTTGTACCATGGGTTTTCAAATAGTCTCTTAAGCGCATTTCTGACTCTATGTCTTTTGTTATCCAAGGAGGTTTTATTTTTTCTTTAACTCTTTTTTTGATGAAGGGGGCATGCCTATCATACACTGAAATAAATGTGGTAATCCAGAATTCTGCAGCTTCGTTGGGGTCTCTGATTTGATATATGTCTTGGAATGGCGAATTTATCAAGTCTGAAAGAAAGTCTTGTTCGTTGAAGTTATTAAATTTTCTGTAAAAGATGGTTTTATGTCCTACTTTGGGAATTTTGACACGATGTTTAAACCAAGTTAAACACACAGCATTGTGATCACTGCATCCACAGGAGGGGGCACATACTTCTGTTATGTTTTGTTTTGTAGTAGTATAGATATGATCTATCAAAGTTCTAGAGTTATCTGTTATCCGAGTTGGTTTGTCTATTAGTTGTTCCAGGCCATGCATAGTGATGTTGTGACTCCATTTAGGCTTGGGTTTTAATAAGTCGATGTTAAAATCCCCAAGAATAATTGTTTCATAGTTTAAAAATGTCACTTCATCCATAAGAGAGTTGAATTTTTCAAACCATTCTGTGGTTTCCGAAGGATTTCTGTATATGAATCCTATTAATATTGGATTATTGTGTTTTAATTTTATTTCAACCCAAATTGATTCAATGTCATAAACATCAAAGTTGTATAATCTTTTGCAACTCAGTGAAGAAGCGAAATATGTTAATAACCCAGTGGACTTGGGCTTGTGTGGATCCTGTCGAAAAATCTGATATCCTGGAATATTCATGCATGTGTCAGTTACGTGTGGTGAGAGTCGAGATTCAGCAAGGCAAAACAAATGAAATTGATTCTCATCATTGTGCAGTATGGTCGAAATATCATCTTTTTTGTTTGTTGCATTGTTGATATTCAGGTAGCCTACACGGAGGCCTTGCTTTGTGGGCCACTTGTCTAAAGTTAGAGACATGTTAAGATTGATTTTATATATATATATATATATATATATATGTATGTATGTAAGATCTATCAAAATAAGAGACTTGATTATGAAATTTTTTGACAAAATAAGCTATAGTTCAATTTCGAAAACTAAAATATAAACACAAATCAAAATCTGTAAGGAATGAATGTGTTATAATAAACAACTTTTTGAATCCAGTCCTGTTTTTACATAGATCATATACTACGGTCATAAAAAATAATAAAACATATAAATTGGGAAAAATATTTTAAGAACAACTAAGATACAACAATTTTTGCTAAATCAATATAACCAATCACACACTAAATATTAATATGATACTAAACACAAAGAGATACAGTGACGAATAATAATAGATGAAAAAGCAAACAAAAATATAGTATGGCAGAGTTGGTTCAAAAACTCCAATCCACACTAGCCCTAGGCAACAACTGCCCTGTTGCAAGAGTCTCTGGATCCGATATACCTGCTAGATGTAGAAGGCAATTTATCCACTCAAATGAGATATACACTGCAGCATGACATTGATCAACATTTGATGTTGGGGAGAAAAAAAAAGAAAAAAAAAGAAAAAAAAGAAAAAAGAAAGGGGGCTGGGGGCTGGGTGAAAGTATGGGGAGAGAGGGAGAGAGAGAGAGAGAGAGAGAGAGAGAGAGAGAGAGAGAGAGAGAGAGAGAGAGAGAGAGATTTCCATTCAAGCAATCATTTATCATCATGGGAACACTGCATTTAACATTTGGACACCTGCACAAACACATTTGTAATTATATAGAACATTATACATGGGCTGTATGTTTGATGCGGGCTTGCAGGCAGACATTTATTGCACGCATGCACACACACGCATGCGCACACACACACGTTCACATAATTATCATACACGTACACACGCAGTGCATAGCAAAAGCAAGCACGCATGGTTACATACCAGGCAAGCACCCACAAGCTCACCGGCATATCCACAGACACACAAACACGCACACATACGCACGCACACACACACACACGCACGCACGCACTCACGCGCGCACGCACGCACACACATACACACACACTCACGCATGCTTACATACACACAAACACACACACACACGTGGTGAAACATGCATATACATGTTCACTTACACATACACTCAAACACCACATACACACACTCCCCCCCTCCCCTTCCCTCCACACATACTCACTGGTACACACACACACACACACACACACACACCACACTATTGGGTCAAGCAATGGAGTAGATCTGAAAGTATTTTCACAAGTGGCTGTGTAGCTGCCACGGAGTGTTGTCTCCCTAACACACTTGTGACATCTGAACACTGGGGTTCCTTGGCTCGGGGATGGGAAAGTCTCTGTCCAGTAATAGACCTAGTGTGGTAGGCCTATTGTCGCTAGTCGCACTGTGGGGTGGGGCTGAAGTCGTCGTTTTGTTGAAGGCAGCCGATCGTGAATGTACACCTTTGGCTGCTTCAGCATAGCTTTTCATGTCACTGGTCGTTATGTTGGGTCGGTAGTTTGTCACAGGCCTCACCGCTGGCGGCTGACTATGGTTTCCGGGGAAACGGATATTTAGGGCAAGAGTTTTGTTACCCTGAGGACTGGGATGGATGGGATCATCGTATAGGGCCTTTTTAGGCGCTCCAGTCCTGGTGAGAAAGGAGGGGGTGTTGTCGATAAGTACAACCCTCTCTTGACGGCAGGTTTCCCCAAGAGAAGCCGTCGACCGTGAAGCCTTGTCTCTCAGTGGATGTCGTCCGAAGGGGGGGAGGATGGAGGAGGCCTGTAGAGCAGCATGGGGGAAGATTTCTTTTAGCAGGTGGATCAGTTTTGTCCAATCTGCTTTTGTGACTGATCCTGCTTTACAGTCATTTATCCCCACGTGGAAGGTGACGTGCTGTATGTGTGGAGAGGGGCGGCGTGTTGACAGCCACTGACACAGGTGTTGTACTGTCAGGCCTGGTACTGACAGGTTGCAGACTTGCCGGCCCCCCACTGACATCTTTTTCTCGTCCACCCCTTTCAGCACTGAGTCACCTAACAACAAGGTGTTACACTCTACAGGGATTGTTTTTTGTTGGAGGGTTTTCAGGGGGCTGGAATGGGGGGTGTTTTCTTGGTGCTTTTGGGAATGAGAATTGGAGTGTGGGCTTTGATGGGTGCGGGAGTGTGTGCGTGTCTGCTGTGATGTGTTTGTAAGTAGAGGCTGTTTGCTTGTGTTTTTGCGTGAAGTTGCTGAAGTGTTGTTGCTTGTCTGCTTTTGTGTGAGTGTGGGGTATGAAGAATTGTCAGTCGTGGTTTTGTCTGTGAGGAGAGCATATCTGTTGGATGTGTTTATGTTGTATTCTACCTCTGTGAGTTGCTCTGCAAGTGGTTCAGTATTGTTGTCTGTCTGACTGCTTGAGTGTTTTGTGTGTTTAGTTGCACTGAGTGTTTGTATCTGTTTCTTGGTGGTATTGTTGATGTTGTGTTGACTGTCTTTGAGTGATTGTAGTTTGGAGTTGATTTCTTTCAATTGATCTGTCTGGTATTCTTGGCTGTTTTGTAGTTCTGTTACTTGTTGTGAAACATCTCTTTTCATTGTTTTCACGGAGTTTTTTACTCTGGTTTCAGTGTCAGAGATGACCTGGCTGTTGTGTTTTGTTTCTTGACCTATTTGTGATATTTGTGTTTTGAGTGTGTGTATTTCTTTCTGCATGTTGGAGATAGTGATGTTGGCTGCAATGAGTTGTTCGTGAAGCATTGTTATAATTTCTGTGTTGTTCTTTTGAGAGAGATTGCATGGTGCATTGCTTGTTTGTGTTGTGTTGACTGTTGTTGTGGGAGATGTTTTGGAGTGGGGAGTGGGTTGGTCGGAGGTAGAGGTGGGAGAGGGATGAGGCTGATGGTCACATGTGGAAGTGGAGGGGGAGGGGAGGGGGACTGAACTATACCTTGATCTTCGGTGGAAGAAGGGGTGGTGGGGGAGAGGGGCGGTGTTGCAGTTTCTTCCTCAGGTGGATGTGCAGCCGTTGAGGGAGGGGGTAGAGGATCAGCTGAGAGGTCGGAGGGAGGGAGGAGGGGATGGTCCCGTTGTCATCAGTAGATGGAGGGGGTGATGTAGCCTGGTCAGGGGGGAAGACGTGGGGGGTGTGGAGGGCATGGAGTGGGATGGATCAGCTGAGAGGTCTGAGGAAGGGTGAGAGGGGATGGTCACGTCATCAGTGGATGGAGGGGGTGATGTAGCCTGGTTGGGGGTGAAGACGTGGGAGGTGTGGAGGGCATGGAGTGGGGTGGAGTGGAAGGGGAGGGTGTCAACTGAAGAATGGGAGGAGAGTTGTTATCCCCCTCTGTTGTCTGGTCTGGCTGACATGGTTTGTCGTCAGGGGCGCTGTCTCGTATGGCCAGTGGAGCACACTGACGGCTTGAGGATGCCACGGAATAGAGGACATCAGTCACAGTTTCCGTGGTGACAGTTAGTTTTGCCAGCTCATTGACTATTGTTCTTAGGTTGTCGAACTCCTCTTCAACCCACTGCTGGCATACATTGCCTTGTACTAGGATTTTCCCAGTACTGTGGTATATGTGTATTGTCAGTAGTTTTTCTTCATCAGAACTAACTTGAAAGAAGGATCGCCAAAGTTCACTGGGCAAGGTTGATGTAAAGTCTGTTGTAAAACTTATTTGTTCGCTGTTATTCTTTGTAAACTCTTTAAAAAATTGAATTGACATTTAGGGGCTGAAATTGTCCACAATACCTTTCCTTGTGTGTGTGTGTGTGTGTGTGTGTGTGTGTGTGTGAGTGATAGAGAAAAAGAGAGAGGGGGAGAGAGGGGGGGGTGAGGAGTGAGCTTCTGCGTGTGTATATTTATATTGGTGAGTAGAGTGAGTGAGTGTGTAAGTGTGTGTGTGTGTGGGGGGGGGGGTTAGTGAATGTGGGTGCTTGTTTGGGTGCGTACGTGCTTGCGTGTGGGGGGGGGGGAGGGACTGAGTATATGTACATGCTTGCGCCTGAGAGTAGATCAGGGCATACCAATCCCTGTTCTGTGAGTGCAAGGTTTTAATCTTGGCATATACATGTATACATGTGTGCTTAAAAGACTGACTGAATAAATGAATGAATGATGAATGAATGAAAGTGTGTGTGTGCGCATGCGCGTACGTAAGTGAATGTATATAACTTTGTGGATGTTTTGATAATGTTGCATTGAGCTTAATATCTTTTGTTTTAACTTCATAAAGTTTCTCTCAAGTTTGTTGAATTGTTCCATCTAGAGTTACTATTAATTTTGACGTTTATCTTATTTTATTATTATGTTCTTTTGTTTTTGATTAGCCTTGGTTTGTTGTCTTTTGGGGCAGAATTGTAAAAAGGCCTTTACTGTGCCTAATTCTTTACCCATTAAAGATTCAACCAATCAATCAATCACTGACATATTATAGGATTTACGAGTTTATCTGTCCTCTGACATTTCCAACAACCTCAGCCAATATTTGACTGTTTTAACTGCGGTAATAACAAAAAGTGGAGAACGTCCTGTTTCTCCATACACCATTCTGTTTGGAGTTTTATTCGCCACATTTAGGAATTTCTTGAGGGCATAAGTGTGCACTTTTTCTACTTCATTCTCTTCGTATAACCCCCATATTTCAGCCCCATATGTAAGGCATGGTATAATCTGTGTATCTAATATCTTCACAAAAACTCCATACGGGATGTGTCCAAGCTTCCATAAAGATCTAAACACACATTTCACTTTAAGTTCTGCTTTCATAACTAGTTCCGAAACCATCGTGTTGGTGTTGAGCTTTGTTGAGAAATGTAATCCCAGATATTTGTAGGCATTGACAACTTCGCTATCTCTATTTTCATATTTCCAACACTCACATTGTGCTAAGTAGCCACCTTTTCTGAAAACGAGCACTTTAGTTTTTGATAAATTCACTTTCATTCTGTAACATTTAGCAAAATCAGACAAAACATTAATTTGGTTCTGCAGACCTACTGGCGTGTCTGACAGCAAAACCACATCGTCTGCGAAAAGCAGAAGAAATATCTGCACTTCGTCAGGTGTCAGCTGTATGCCATGGCGTCCTTTTTCACGCATATCTTTTGCAAGTTCGTTAATGAAAAATGAAAACGATAAAGGGCTGCACAAACATCCTTGCTTCAACTGTTTTTACAGTCAAAAAAGTCTGTACTCCCCATTCGGGGGCCTTACACACGATTTAACTTCCTTGTGCATTCCTTTTAAGCAGTTAACATTTTAGTACCGACTCCTTGTCTCAGTAGCACATTCCATAACTGACTACAGTTGACTGTGTCGTATGCTTTCTGAAAATCGACAAAACAGGCATATAATTTACCTCTGGCTAAAACACGTTGTACCACAGAATACAGAACAAAGATCTGATCTATGGTTGAGTGACCTGCTCGATATCCAGCTTGCTCTTCTAATAAGATGCTGTTTTCTGCTGCCCATTTAGTCAGCCGTTTATTCAGGATGTAAGGAAAACATTTACATAAATTGCTAATCAGAGAGATGCCGCGGTAGTTATCTGGATCATCTTGCTTACCTTTCTTATGTAATGATACAATGACAGATTTCAGCTAGTCTTTAGGATAAGTTCCAGTGTTTAAAATATGGTTAAAGAGTTTTACTATAAGTGGTCTGAATACCTCTATGCAGTTTTTTTAACATTTCATTTCAAATCCCATCAGCACCTGGTGTTTTTTTTTTCCTTTTTTAAAATTTGCCGGAGGGGCTTAAATAAAATTTTCACCCACACTGATAGGAAATTTAAATTTTTCATCCGTTTTTTAACTGGGAATCAAGCAAATTTTTCCATTAACTGTACAAACCCGGGGTGTTAAACCGTAAATATGTCCTTTTAAAAAGCCTGTACCACTGATCTGGAACCCTTTTATCAGGCTGGGGGCACGGGATGGCGTGACAAAAGCCCTCATTTTCCCCACCAAAAAAAAGTTTGGATTTGACAAACTGTTTAGGGAAAATTTAAAATTTAAAAGATCTTGTCTACTTTTCCTTTCTTTGATTTGGGGGATTTCCCCTTTTATTTTAAATTCTGAGTTCAACATAAGCAGTTCGGTTTTCTTTCAGAAATTTCATTGCAAAGTTTCTCAAAGTCTTTCGGAAACTGCTTTCGTGCTTCTTTCATTCAGGGATCGAACCATTTTGGAGCAAAATATGCTCCTGGTCGAACAAAAATTGTTTTT
>JASPKP010001506.1:0-7500 GCA_030674155.1 Stramonita haemastoma
GAAAATTATTATGGATGTGTTTGTAAGGGGTGATTTTTTGTACTTACCCGTATTATGCCCAGACTGGCTCTGTAAGGGGGTGCCTTTTGTGCCGTTGTGGCCCCCACAATTCTTGCCCCTTATCGAAAATGTTGTCAGTTTCTGCATAGTGTGATAGGGTCCTGCCCTGGCTCTGGAACCCGGAAAATGCGGGGGGCAAGGTCACCGAAAACGCTTTGGTCCCAAAGCTTCTAAATCATGCCTATTCATGGAAGTGGGTATGCATTGGTGCTGGTGCGCGCTGTGCTGTGTTGTGTTTGGTTTTTGGGTTTGGGGGGAGGGGCCCGGCAGATTTGTGACATTATATTGTATAATTTATGGATGGTATTGGGGTGGATTTTCGCGTTGTCCCTTTTTTCCCAAAGGGCCCAAATTTTGGGGTCATTTTGGGCCTGTGTCGCGCCTGAAGGTCAGGGACGAAATGGTTGTCCATCTTGCCATAGTTGGTTTGGGCCCGGTGGGGGGCAACCCGAACCGGCAGGTTGTTTGGGGTTTTGGGGTGTGGGCGGCGGCACGGTGGTTGAAATAGTTTTGTTTTTAAAAGGAGGGGGTGATGTTGTGCCGTTTTGGAAGTTGGGTTTGTGGTGTTTTGGTGTTTGCTTGAGTTGACCGGGTATGGGTGCGATATGTCATAATTTATAATTGGTGTTGGGGTGGGTTTTGCGATACCAAGCCCGTTAAAGCCCAAAGGGGTCTGTACAAGCGGGGTTGCCTTTTGGGGCGTGGCCAAATCGTGCCACACGCACGAAAATGGGTTTTCCAGTTTGTTGCATAGTTAAATAGGGTCCTGGCCCGGGCTGGAAACCCGGAAAAGTGGGGAAATCCCGAAAGGCGGTTTTTGGTCTTTCGCTTAGCTCTTCAGCGATGGTTATGGGGTTGCGGCGTTGGGTGTTTTGGGGTTTCGTTTGTTGCCCCGGGGGTTTGGGACGTGATTGTTCAGGCTGTTTGAAAAATTTGGGTGTAGATTTTGCCAACTGTCCTGAAAATTTCTCTTGGGGTCTGTCAAGCGGGTGGAAATTTGGGGCCTTTTCGTCAATTCAGTGCCACCCTCGAATTGGGTGTTGCATGATGAAAGAGGGTTTCTGGTAGTTGGGGTTTTTGTTCTAAGGGGAAGGGCGGAGTTGCAGACGTTTTGCTCACAATTGTTTTTAGTTTTTTTTGTTTGTTGGGGACGCCTGGCGTGGTTCATTTTTGGTGTGGTTAGTGTGTGGGCGACTTTTTTCAGTACTAATGTGTAATGTTTTTGAGGTATGGGGGTGAAATTGGCCATTTCCTTTTATTCAGGCTGCTCTGCCCGGGGGTTGCATGTTGCGGTGTGTCCAATTAGGGCCACAAAGATGAATGTGCCTTTTTTAGTAGGTTTGGTGGTTGGAACGAATTGGGGGAAGGTCAAAGTTTGCTTTGTTTTTGCCATCAAAGGGGGGGATTTCGCGCGTGCGCTGTGTTTGGTGTGCGGTTTTGTTGCGGGAGAGGGACCCCCAAAGTGGGTTTTTATTTATATATGGGGGTGTATGCGTCTGCCCTTTTGCGTGGCTTGTAGGGGTGATATGCGGCCGTGGCCAATTTTTTTGAGTCTGAGGTGTCTCATGTTGTTATGAAAAGTCTTGGGTGAGGGATGGGCAATCCAACGCGTTATGGGGCATTGTTTGATGTTCTGGGGAGGAAGCCGTGCGCGTCGCGTGGGTTGGCGTTTTGTTGTGCGGGGGGGACCGGCGTTTGGTCAAGTTTTGATTTCTGGTGGTGTGTGGGGGCTTGGCGTAGGGTCTTTTTTTTGGGGTGATTGTTGCGACGTTTTTAAAGGCCACGTGATTTTTGCATAGTGGAAAGGGCGGTCCATGGCCTGGACCGGAAATGCCGGGGGCCCAACGCGTTGGGTCCATGCTTTTTGCTCAAAGGGGTGGTATGCATGCGGGTCGGCGTCGCGGTTTTGTTGTTTTTTGTGTTGGCGGTGTGGGGACCGGTTTGTGGCCGATTTGTTTGATAATTGGGATTGTAGGGGATTTGGACATGTCCCTGTTTTATCACAGACGGGCTTACAAGGGGTCTTTGGGCGTGGTGCCACAATTCCGTGCCCAGCATCGAAAATTTGGGTTCTTTAGTTGATAGGTGTAGGGCCGGGCCCGGCGGAAGCGGAAACGGGAGGCCCAAGTTTGCGTACTGTCATGTTTGTCTTTCTGGGTGGTTCTGTGTGCGGTTGTGGTTTTGTGAGGCGGTTTTTTGTGTATGGTGTGAGATTAGTGGGTGAGGATTTGGAAATTTGAAATGGGTATTTGTCTTCCGTTTTTGCCACCCTTCAGTGCCATTTTGGGCCGGTTCCAATTAGGTGCCACCGACGAAGTAGTTTGTCCTAAAGGATGGTCCGGCTCTTACGCAAAAGGGGGGGCAAGGTCCCGAAACGGTGCGTCTCTTTCTTAGTTTATTGGAGGTGGGAGTGGCGTGCGCCGTGGTGTTTTGTGTGGGTTTTTTGTGTTTTGGGTTGGGGCCCCGTTATGTTTATAGATTTGATGTTTTTGTGGTAGGGTGTATTTCGTCACGACCCTTTTGCCGGCTGGCATTTGAAGGGGTCAGTGCCGTGGTTCGCCAAAGGCAAGCGAAAAGGTGGTCTGCTGTTCGATCGGCCGGGTTGGCCGGCGGAGTGGGTTTGGGTTTAGGTGGGACTGCTTCTGTTTTTTATTTGGTGGTGGTTTGAGGGCGCTCTTCGTCGTTGTTTTTTTGGTTTTAGGGTGTGATGGGCCCGGGACGTGGCAAAAGAAATTATTGTTTGGGGTGTATTAGTCCAACCCGGGGGGTTTTGCAGGGCTGAACGGTGGCCTTGGCCGTTTCGCCAAATCTGAACGTCGAAATGTTGCCTTTGCTCTTTTGTGGTGGTCTGGCTGGGGGCGGGGTGGGGGGGCGAAAGGCGTTTATGTTTTTTTGTTATTTGGGGTGGTTGCATGCTTGCCCGTTGTGTTTGTGGGGTTTTGGGTGGTTGTGGAGCCGCACTTTTGATTATTTTATGTGGATTGTAGGTGTTGGGCCTGACCTGAATGGGCAGCGGCTGGCGGACTTTTCGGCTGTTTCACATTGTGCGTGAGGTCCCTGTTGTGTGGTTTGTTTGGGTGGGGCCGGAAGGGTGATGGAAATAGGGTGTGGGATTTTGGTACTTTCCTTTATGGTGGGCTGCAGCGGGTTGCCTTTTGGGTGTTGCTTTTTGTTTTGCGTGTGGAGGACCATATGTGCATGATATGTATGAAATTATATGGTGGTGTGTAGGGTGATTTGCTACACGACCTGTTATTATGCCACAGACTGCTCTGTACAGCGGTTGCATTTTGCGCCGTGTTGCCACATTCCATGCACGCATCAAAGGTTCCAGTTGTCTGCATAGTGTAGAATAGTCCGCTGCCTGGCTCTGAACCGCGAAAGTGCGGGGAGGTCGAAAACGCGTTTGCGTCACAATGCTCTATTCTTTAGCTCTTATCATGAGGGTGGTTGCATGCGCGCGTGCGCCGTTCGTGGTGTTTGTGTGTGCGGTTTTTGTTGCGGTGTGGAGGACCCGGCAATCGTGGTGTGTTTGAGAAATTTTGGGTGTGGGTTTGCACACTGTATTTATTGCCCTGTTATTATGCCACAGACTGGCTCTGTACAAGCGGGGTTGCCATTTTGCGGGCCGTGGTGTCGCCACAATTCCAGTGCCACACGCATCGAAAATGTTGTCCAGTTTGTCTGCATAGTGTAGAATAGGGTCCTGCTGCCCTGGGCTCTGGAACCGCGGAAAAGTGCGGGGGCAAGGTCCCGAAAACGGCGTTTGCGTCACAATGCTTCTAGTTCTTTAGCTCTTATTCATGGAGGGTGGTATGCATGCGCGCGTGCGCGCGTTCGCTGGTGTTTGTGTGTGCGGTTTTTTGTGTTTGCGGGTGTGGAGGGACCCGGCAGATTACTGTGGTGCATGATATTGTATGAAATTATTTTGGATGGTGTTGTAGGGTGATTTTTGGTACACTGTACCCTGTTATTATGCCACAGACTGGGCTCTGTACAAGCGGGGTTGCCATTTTCGGGCCTGTGTCGCCACAATTCCAGTGCCACACGCATCGAAAATGGTTGTCCAGTTTGTCTGCATAGTGTAGAATAGGGTCCTGCTGCCCTGGGCTCTGGAACCGCGGAAAAGTGCGGGGGACAAGGTCCCGAAAACGGCGTTTGCGTCACAATGCTTCTATTCTTTAGCTCTTATTCATGGGAGGTGGGTATGCATGCGTGCGTGCGCGCGTTCGCTGGTGTTTGTGTGTGCGGTTTTTTGTGTTTGCGGGTGTGGAGGGGACCCGGCAGATTACTGTGGTGCATGATATTGTATGAAATTATTATTGGATGGTGTTGTAGGGGTGATTTTTGCGTACACGTACCCTGTTATTATGCCACAGACTGGGCTCTGTACAAGCGGGGTTGCCATTTTGCGGCCGTGGTTGCCCACAATTCCAGTGCCACACGCATCAAAAATGGTTGTCCAGTTTGTCTGCATAGTGTAGAATAGGGTCCTGCTGCCCTGGGCTCTGGAACCGCGGAAAAGTGCGGGGGGAAGGTCCCGAAAACGGCGTTTGCGTCACAATGCTTCTAGTTCTTTAGCTCTTATTCATGGGAGGGTGGGTATGCATGCGCGCGTGCGCGCGTTCGCTGGTGTTTGTGTGTGCGGTTTTTTTGTGTTTGCGGGTGTGGAGGGGACCCGGCAACAGTTGCAGTGGCCTGTGGTTTGGAGGGAAGGAGGTGTCGGTGTGTGAGACAGACTGGGTGATGGGCGGTGTTGACATAAACAAACTTGGTGCAGAATTGAGCAATGCACTTGCCTTGTCTTCTCGCCTCTCTGCCTGTCTCCTCTCCTCTGCCTGTCTCCTCTCCTCTGCCTGTCTCCTCTCCTCTGCCTGTCTCCTCTCCTCTCTGCCTGTCTCCTCTCCTCTGCCTGTCTCCTCTCCTCTGCCTGTCTCCTCTCCTCTGCCTGTCTCCTCTCCTCTGCCTGTCTCCTCTCCTCTGCCTGTCTCCTCTCCTCTGCCTGTCTCCTCTCCTCTGCCTGTCTCCTCTCCTCTGCCTGTCTCCTCCCCTCTGCCTGTCTCCTCTCCTCTGCCTGTCTCCTCTCCTCTGCCTGTCTCCTCTCCTCTGCCTGTCTCCTCTCCTCTGCCTGTCTCCTCTCCTCTGCCTGTCTCCTCTCCTCTGCCTGTCTCCTCTCCTGTGCCTGTCTCCTCTCTTCTGCCTGTCTCCTCTCCTCTGCCTGTCTCCTCTCCTCTGCCTGTCTCCTCCCCTCATTCCGTCTTCGATCCCTGGTGATCTGACTGGGTGGCTTTTTACGGAAGTATGCGGGCCTTTGTTGACCCGCCATGTTCCCTTCCCCTGAGCCAGCCTTCAGTCTCAAAACGACGGTTGTTTGGTCACCTTTTCCGCACACCTTCCACGAGGTGATGCAGTTTTCTTGCAGCAGGGCACCTAGTGTTGCTTCCAGAGTTGTTGGTAGCCCGACAACTGGCATGGTGCTGGTTTATTTGTTTTTTTCAAATGCAAAATACACAGCAGCAAAATTCACCCTGTCTTCATCCAAGGGAGATCCGAGAGAGAGAGAGAGAGAGAGAGAGAGAGAGAGAGAGAGGAGAGAGAGAGAGAGAGAGAGAGAGAGAGAGAGAGAGAGAGAGAGAGAGAGAGAGGAGAGAGAGAGAGATGCTTTGATTCATGTCATATTTAGTCTGAAAATATGATTATTATCTTTTCCTTTTCACTGATAATATCTCTCTTCTCTCTCTCTCTCTCTCTCTCTCTCTCCTCTCTCTCTCTCTCTCTCTCTCTCTCTCTCTCTCTTCTCTCTCTCTCTCTCCTCTCTCTCTCTCTCTCTCTCTCTCCCCTCTCTCTCTCTCTCTCTCCTCTCTCTCTCTCTCTCTCTCTCTCTCTCTCTCTCTCAATGTATTATATTTTTTGTAATATGTAACACTTTATGTCACAGCAAAAATTTCTTTACATGAAATTCGAGCTGCTCTCCCAGTGAGAGCGCATCGCCACAAGTGCAGCGCCAGCCATTTTTTTCTTTTTCCTGTCTGCAACTGTATTTGGTTCCCTATCAAGAGTGACTTTTTTATCGACAGAATTTTGCCAGCGACAACCCTCTTGTTGGCGTGAGTTTTTTTACGTGTGCTAAATAATGATATTCAACACATGGGACCTCGGTTTATCGGTTTATCCTCGCGTCTCATCCGAAAGACCAGCACCCAGACCACCACTCATGGTCTAATACATGGGGGAAAAGTTTGGGCCCAAAGGGAATCGAACTACCACACACACTCCCACCTGGACTTTCAGCTTTCTGGGCAGGTGGCTTGCCTCTAGCCCACAGATCCAGTGTGTTTATCAATTTTGTCATACGAGATCTAAAACTTGTCTTTCATTATTAGTTGTTTTTTCATTGTTTTTATAATGGTGGGGGGGGGGGGGGGGGGGGGGGGTTGGGTTTTTTTTGGGCATGCTTGGTTTAAACAGATTTTGATGAAACACACACACACACACACACACACACACACACACACACACACACACACACACACACTCACACACACACATAGAACATCTTGCGCACACATTAAATCCTATTCCATTTTCGTAAGAGTAGGCCATCGTCTGCCGGTGGGAACAGATGAAATGTACAAAACTGCATACACACGGGGATTGGATGTAAAAAAAGTATATGACTGCTTATTCCATTATCCTCGATATAAAAGAATAAATAAAAATAATAATGATAAATAAAAATAAACACACACACACACACACACACACACAAACACACACACACACACACACACACACACACACACACACACACACACACACAAGTCCTTTGGATGAGACTATAAAACAAAGCCACGTGTGCAAACGCATGCAGAACATCTTGCGCACATGTTAAATCCTGTTCCGGTTTTCATAAGAGCAGGCCATCGTGTGCCGGGAACAGATGACACGATTTACAAAAACTGCATACACACGGGGGCTGGATGTAAAAAAAAAAGCATATGGGTGCTTATTCCATTATCCTCGATATAAAAGAATAAAATGAATAAATAAATAAATAAATAACACACACACAGAGAAGGGAGGAGGATAGCCTAGTGGTCAGAACATTGCGCTGGCAATTTGACCACTGGGTTCGATTCTGGTTGAGATTTTTCTCCTGGAGTTAACATCAGTGCTGACTCCACTCTCCCCTAGTCCTTCCGATGAGACTTTAAACTGAGGCCCGTGTGCGAACGCACGCAGAACATCATGCCACACGTTAAATCCTGTTCCGCTTTTCATAAGAGTAGGCCATCATGTGCCGGTGGGAACAGATGACATTTACAAAAGTGCATACATACGGGGACTGGATGTAAAGAAGCACAAGAGTGCTTGTTCCACTATCCTCGATATAAAAGAATAAACCAGATCAAATCAAACCAAATCAAACACACACACAGA
>JASPKP010001506.1:12500-28281 GCA_030674155.1 Stramonita haemastoma
GAGACCATTCATTCTGACACTGCTACTAGATTCACTGCAGGCTGGGCTAAACTGTACACAGGCCCACCAGCCCTGTATCAAAGTTAAAACAATGTGCCAGAAGCTGTTCATACTAGGCCTATATTATAATATTACCACCCACACACATAGGCCTAGCAGACTCCAACCCTAAAAAATATACCAAAAGGAAAAAAAAAACACGTTCTGTAGCTCTAGCCTAGCCTAGATTTTACTTGAAGCATTGATATTGAGACCGTGCAATGCGTGCTCTGCACGTGCTGAAAATCAGGTCACAGTGACGTTTGTTTGTGGAGTAGGCCTGGTGCAGCAAAGCAGCCTGCCTTCACAGTAGTATAGGCCCGAGTGGTCAGAACATTCCACTGGCAATTGGAAGACCAGGTTCGATTCCCTGGTCGAGGGGGTTTTTCTCCTGGAGTTAACATATGTACGGACTCTACTCTCCCCCCAAAGTCCTTCCGATGAGACTATAAACCCAGGTGCGTGTGCGAACACACGCATGCAGTACATCTTGCAGTAGGCTACATCTTGCCACACATTAAATCCTGTTCCGCTTTTCGGCCATCGTGTGCCAGTGAGAACAGATAACATTTACAAAACTGCATATACGCGGGGACTGGATGTAAAAAAACACATGAAAGCTTATTCCATTATCCTCGATGTAAAAGAATAAATAAATAAAATAAAATAGAATAAAGTACTAGGCCTATCAGAGACTGTATAGCCTAACTACGCGGAGATAGATGACGAGCTTCAGGGCAGTTAGGCGTGCGCTATAGCTGTAGGCTACTGACTGAGAGCGCGCTAATGTACGAGTACGACCAGTAGGCTACAGGGCGCGGTAACTGGTCAGCTTCAGTGGTGGTAATTCAATCGTTGTACTGGCAGTAAAATATGTTTTTACAGTCAAAAACAAACAAAATGTATATCTATAGAACTGTGTTGCATGCATAGAACTTGTTAGAAAATATTTGCAGATGCCCAAAATGAAATCTCTCTCTCTCTCTCTCTCTCTCTCCCTCTCTCTCTCCTCTCTCTCTCTCTCTCTCTCTCTCTCTCTCTCTCTCTCTCTCTCTCTCTTTTCTCTTCTCTCTCTCTCTCTCTCTCCCTAGCCGGATAGCCTGATGGTCAGAACATTGCGCTGGCAATTTGACCACCGGGGTTCGATTCCGGTGGATGACATTTTTCTCCTTGAGTTAACATCAGTGCTGACTCCTCTCTCCCTAAACGTCC
Organism: Stramonita haemastoma; assembly: GCA_030674155.1. Lineage (NCBI taxonomy): Eukaryota > Metazoa > Mollusca > Gastropoda > Neogastropoda > Muricidae > Stramonita > Stramonita haemastoma. The sequence goes on from JASPKP010001506.1 coordinate 13,752, forward strand.
TTCGATGAGACTTTAAACTGAGGCCCCGTGTGCGAACGCACGTAGAACATCTTGCGCACACGTTAAATCCTGTTCCGCTTTTCGTAAGAGTAGGCCATTGTGTGCGGGTGGGAACAGATAACATTTACAAAACTGCATATACACGGGGACTGGATGTAAAAAAGCACATGAGTGCTTATATTTATTCCATTATCCTCGATATAAAAGAATAAATCTCTCTCTCTCTCTCTCTCTCTCCTCTCTCTCTCTCTCTCTCTCTCTCTCTCTCCTCTCTCTCTCTCTCTCTCTCTCTCTCTCTCTCTTCTCTCTCTCTCTCTCTCCCTCTCCCTCTCCCTCTCCCCTTTATGACTGATTTACTCAACTACTCAATAGCTTGTCATTAACTGTTACAAAGAGACTGGTACATCAAACAATGAATTGTGGTTAAGCAGGTACTGAAAGTCGGAGAGAGATCAATTTATCAGATATTCTCTAGTATTCATACCTTCTCCTTTATTCATAAATAGCATTCTTGACAGTTTCAATTAATTTCTATGGCGAGAGTTAAAAATGTTTTTGACTTTTTGTGAATTTATGTCCAAAATTTAGTGTAATTTATGACGCGTGGAAAGCCGCACCACTGATGACTGTTGTAACTACTGTTTTAAAACACTTGCAACAGGTGTTTTAAAACAGCAGTTACAACAGTCATCAGTGTATGTAGTGCCGGCTTTCCACACGTCCATGCCTCTGACAGGCCAGCTGCCAGCGTGGTCGCGCTGAAACTGTGCAGACGGCTATCTCAGCGTAGAATCAGGTTCGATTCCCGGTCGAGGGGATTTTTCCTCCGGAGTTAGCCTAGTTAACATCAGTGCTGACTCTACTTCCCTGTAAAGTCTTTCGGGTGAGACTAAAAACCGAGGCCCCGTGTGCGTTCGCACGCACACAGAACATTTTGCGCGTTAAATCCTGTTCCGCTTTTCGTAAGAGTAGGCCATCGTGTGCCGGTGGAAACAGATAACAAGATTGACAAAACTGCATACACACGGGGACTGGATGTAAAAAAACATATAATTGCTTATTCAATTGTCCTCGATATGAAAGAATAAATAAATAAATATCTTATACAGTCTCTGGTAGGCTAGTATAGAGCATGGAGAGACTTTTTTTCTTTTATATCGAGGATAATGGAATAAGCACTCTTGTGCTTTTTTACATCCAGTCCCCGTGTGTCTGCAATTTTGTAAGTGTCATCTGTTCCCACCGGCACACGATGGCCTACTCCTACGAAAAGCGGAACAGGATTTAACGTGTGCGCAAGATGTTCTGCGTGCGTTCGCACACGGGGCCTCCGTTTAAAGTCTCATCCGAAGGACTATCTCTCTCTCTCTGGGGAGAGAGATCTAGCAGACTACCTCAGTTTGAATAAAGGCTGCTTCTAACCCATGTAGGCCTTTTCTGCGAACGCATGCAGAACATCTTGTGCACACGTTAAATCCTATTCCGCTTTTCGTAAAAGTAGGCCATCGTGTGCCTGTGGGAACCGATGACAAGATTTACAAAACTGCATACACACGGGGATTGGATGTAAAAAAAAAACAAAAGCACATGAGTGATTATTACATTATCCTCGATTTAAAAGAATAATAAATAAATAATAAATTTCACAATGCTTTACAGTTTTTTTGTTGGTTGTTTTTTTTGTTATGTTTTGTTTTGAGTTCGTTTTTTTTTTTTTTTTTTTTTTTTTTTTTTTTTTTGGGGGGGGGGATACCCAAAAACTGACCATTGGTTTACATGGGGGAGGGAAAAAACATACTTTTTAAAATCCAGTCATTGGTCTGAGCAGGGGCTATCATTAATCAAAACCAATAACTTCAAGCAAACTTAGAGAGAGAAAGGAGAGAGAGAGAGAGAGAGAGAGAGAGAGAGAGAGAGAGAGAGAGAGGAGAGAGAGAGAGAGAGAGGAGAGAGAGAGAGAGAGAGAGAGAGAGAGAGAGAGAGAGAGAGAGAGAGAGAGAGAGAGAGAGAGAGAGAGAGAGAGAGAGAGAGAGAGAGAGAGAGAGAGAGGCAAGGCAAGGCAAGGCAAAGCAAGGCAAATTCTTTTATTCGGGGATAATAGATAAGCACTCGTGTGCTTTTTTACATCCAGTCCCGGTCCTTTTCAGGGATAACATCAAGATAAAAAAAGATACCCTCAACCAAACAACAACAATTATAATGATCCAAATACCAAGAGCAAGAGCGAGAGAGAGAGAGAGAGAGAGAGAGAGAGAGAGAGAGAGAGAGAGAGAGAGAGAGAGAGGAGAGAGAGAGAGAGAGAGAGAGAGAGAGAGGAGAGAAGAGAGAGAGAGAGAAGAGAGAGAGAGAGAGAGAGAGAGAGAGAGAGAGAGAGAGAGAGAGAGAGAGAGAGAGAGAGAGAGAGAGAGGAGAGAGAGAGAGAGAGGAGAAGAGAGAGAGAGAGAGAGAACAAAAAACAGGAGAAAATTATGACCTAAGCTGGAAATGCAAAATAAAACAAACGAATGAAATGCCAAACATAAACAACCAGAAATGAAAAAAAGAAAATTAGAATGAAGATGGTGGCGTTCTCCCTCTGCCAAACCCGCGTGTTAGGCGTCGACCACTAATGACCACGGGAGGAAGAACCTGAGTGTGACTCCTGCATAGTATAGCCCTGCTGGTTCGCTGACTGTGACTCCTGCATAGTATATGCCTGCTGGTTCGCTGAGTGTGACTCCTGCATAGTATAGCCCTGCTGGTTGGCTGAGTGTGACTCCTGCATAGTATAGCCCTGCTGATTCGCTGAGTGTGACTCCTGCATAGTATAGGCCTGCTGGTTGGCTGAGTGTGACTCCTGCATAGTATAGGCCTGCTGGTTGGCTGAGTGTGACTCCTGCATAGTATAGCCCTGCTTGTTGGCTGAGTGTGACTCCTGCATAGTATAGGCCTGCTGGTTGGCTAAGTGTGACTCCTGCATAGTATAGGCCTGCTGGTTCGCTGAGTGTGACTCCTACATAGTATAGGCCTGCTGGTTGGGCTGGAGTGTGCCCACAGATAGCCTACTGATAGCAATTTGATGACCCGAGTTTGATTCCCCGGTCGAGGGGGATTTTTCTCCTGGAGTTAACATATCAGTGCTGACTCCATTCTCCTCAAAAGTCTTTCGGATGAGACGATGAGACTGTAGACTGAGGCCCCATGTGCGAACGCACGCAGCACATCTTGCTGCGCACACGTTAAATCATGTTCTGCTTTTCGTAAGAGTAGGCCATTGTGTGCCAGTGGGAACAGATGACATTTCCAAAAACTGCATACACACGGGGACTGGATGGGGAAAAAACGTATGAATGCTTATTCCATTATCCTCGATATAAAAGAATAAATAAATAAATAAATCAACAAATAAATAAATAAATAAATAAATAAATAAATCAATCAATAAATAAATAAATAAGGGTCCTGTCTCTTCTGGCTGCTTGCAGACTTCTTTCCCCAGCTAGCGTGGTTGCAGCCCCGAACTGTGGTTTCTTCCTTGTATGCTGTTCTACGGGATAGATAGCTCAGTGGTCAGAGTGCTCGCTTTCAATTCCCCCGCCAAGGCGTGGTTGCCAATTGGATGGGTGACCGTTTGCGCGCCTTGGCTTCAGTACAGTTCCCCCAGTTCACCCAGCTGTCAATGGGTACCTGCCCTCTTTTAGAGTCAGGGAAGGTAAAGTACCGAGGGAGAGGAGATGGGCGCCGCCCTCAATATGCTGGCCCCCTAGAGAAGCTGAGGTCTCTGACCCCTCGCTCCTCAACGACCACACAGGTTATGGAACACCTTTACCTTTACCTTATGTTGTTGATGGACTGACTGTGAGTGTTGAATGTACAGACTGTGTCTTCACAAACCACTGTGTCCAAACTGTAGAAAGCCTTCGGTGGTCTAGGTGGTAACCCGCCTTGCCTAGAAAGCAAAAAGTCCGGCCGGAGTGTGCGGTGGTTCGTACCCCGTTTGGGCCCATAATTTTTCCCCCATCCATTTGACCCTGAGTGGTGGTCTGGGCGGTAGTCTTTCGGATGAGACGATAAACCGAGGTCCCGTGTGTTACACATCGCTATTTAGCACATGTAAAAGAACCCACGGCAACAAGGGGGTTGACCCTGGCAAAATTCTGTAGAAAAAAGACACTCTGATAGGGAAACAAATACAGTTGCATGCAGGAAAAAGAAAAAAAAAAATGGGTAAGCGCTGCACTTGTGGCGACGCGCTCTCCCCGGGGAGAGCAGCCCGAATTTCATCAGAGAAATCTGCTGTGACATAAAGTGGTACAAAATACAAAATACAAGAAAAAAAATACTGTCAGCCCTCACAGGGAGCTGAGAAGAGGCTGCAGCTTGTTTCTCCTGCTGCTTACTCCCGGCGGAAAGTCTTTTTTTGACATAATAAATTATACAGTTGCCATTTTGAGTTTTCTAGCAGTGTTCAAGACCAGTTCTGTGTGGTTGTTTTTGGACTGAAATTTGACCCAAATTGCCTTACCCACGCTATAGGCACCTTCTATGAACCACGTTTTCGGCTGTCTTTAAATCGGTTCTAATTATGTACTTGTATTGTGTACTTATTGTACTTGCATACTTATATGTACATATTATATATATATATATATATATATATATATATATAATATATATATATATATATATATATATATTATATTATATATTATCTATATATACTATATATATATATATATATTATATATATATATATATATATATATATATATATATATATATATATATATATATATATATATATTATTATTTCCTCCTTTAAAAGGTTGCTCAAAACACCAGGCTACGCACCTTCTATGAACCATGTTTTCGGCTATCTTTAAATTGGTTCTAATTATGTACTTAATATATGTATTATTATATAGTGTGTACTTATGTACTTATATATGTACTTATTTATCGTGTATATATTATATATAATATATATATATATATATATATATATATATATATATATATATATATATATATATATATATATATATATATTATTATATATATATATATATTATTTCCTTCTTTAAAAGGTTGCTCAAAACACACCTTTTTATCCGATTCTTGTCCCTGACCGCTGATCAAAATTGATTTCCTATTTTATTGACTCATCTCTGACTCTAGTGCTGGTCTTTTGCTGTTTTGGGATATGATAAGCTTCTTCATTTCTATTTTACTTCATCTTTTTTTTTGTTTGTTGTGTATATATAGGGTAAATCCGTGAATGTGCCATTTTCTTTGTTATTCCGTGTTGTGTGTTTTGTGTATATGGGTGTTTTTGAGCGGGCGTGCGTGTGTGTGTGCGTGTTTGTGTGTGTGTGTGTCTGTATGTGTGTGTGTGTGTTTGTGTGTGTGTCTGTGTGTGTGTTGTACTGCACTGCACATTTTTTGATGATATTGCTTTTCTTTTCCTTTTATTGTTTGGCCATGTAATATTCTGTGTTTTGTATGTGCATGCATTTTTCCTTATGGTTGGTTTTTTATGCTAGTCAAATTTTTCATGTTCATATGTAGGCTAACCAATTTAAATTGATTTGATTGTATGGTGCAGTGAGCCCATGTTTTGGTGAATTCGCACTATATAAGCCTCCATTTATTATTGTTATTATAATTATTATAATTATTATAATAATAATAATAATTATTATTATTATTATTATTATTATTATTATTATTATTATTATTATTATTATTATTATTATTTGTCACAACACAAAAAATCCCCAACGTCCAAAAATGACGAGCTTAGATTTTTGTTGCGACTAGCTCGTTTAAATTCGTCGGGAAAAGGGGTGGTGAAGGGGTGTGAGGATTCGATCCTGGGTGATTTGTGACAAATCCCCCACCAAAAGTGAGGGTCGCCAGAACCTCACCCCAGGTCGATCCTCCGCTGCTTCCCATAGGAGTGACCGTCATTACCAGGCCCAGCACCGGCATCTCAGCCATTGCAATTCTATCTCCCTAGCCGACCAGTACCACGATAAATAGGTTCGAATCTCTTCTAGTCCTACTCAGCCACGCACCAATGACCCCAACCAAGGGGAACAAGTGGCTTTACCAGCACGAGTAAGACTCAAACTAAAACACAGGCACAAACCCCACGCGACGGATTGGAAAAAGACTGGACCGCAACCAACCCGCCCGTGCAAGCACTGGATCACCCAGTATTTGTTTAATTACCTACTTCTGTAACCCTACCACCACTAACTTCCCCACAACCTTTTTTATTATTATTATTATTATTATTATTATTATTATTATTATTATTATTATTATTATTATTATGCTTTCTGCTTCCTTCACTGGTTAAAATTAATGTAGGTTAGGACAGTTGTGATGATTTTTATTTTTTTTAAATAAATGATTAGGCCTTTTTTTATTAGGTGCTAGCTCCCTTATAGGAAGGTATCGAATTTTGATTGGGGCCCAGTGTCTCCCTTTACATAAAAAAAATATCCTGGAATTTAGCTCTGACAAGTTTATCCTATTTGAAGTTTCTTTATTCTTATTCTAAAATAAAATGTCAGAAAAAAGTTTTCTCAATAAATTTGTTAAAAGGAACTCATGCACCCCCCCCCCCCCCCCCCCCCCTTAATGACAATTATTTACGGCTATCTTGGTATGTTTAAACCAATATCAAATGTAGCTACCTTGTCTTTGGGGATTATGATTGGTATAAATATGCCTGTCAGTATTGTAATTGCTGTTGATACAATAATGAGTGTTTTTGACTTCACTGGTGATTAATTAAAGGTGTTTATTTGAATCTTCAGATATTTTATTCTGTGTAATTGTCAGTTGATGTTTTGAATCTCCACTTTGCAGAAATATCATTTCGTGTGGATTAGGTTATAGGTTGTACCATTGCGAGATTTCTGCACATTTGAACGTCTGCTCTGGCCTATTGCCTGTTGCTGTGCATGTTACCTCAGAATAATTACTAAAATTAGCCCAGGCCCCTAACAATCACCAAGTTTTCTGTCAATGCTTCTGATTGGCCGGTTCCGACCAACCATTGTTTTTCATTTAGGCTAGGCTTACCGCGAAAAGAAAAACAAGATGGCGAACAACATGTGAGTTTGTTGATAAAACGGAAAACAATTCATGAGCAAAAAACAACTGTGACATTAACAGAACAGGGTAAGAGTTTTAATGTGGCTTTACCAAGGATGTTTCCTTTGTCACTCCATTGAAAATAAGTGATTTGCTGTCTGCATGTTCACTGGTTAAAATTAAGGTCAGTTAGGACAGTTGTGATGATTTTTATTATTTTTTTAATGATTAGGCCTGTTTATTAGGTGCCAGCTCCCATATAGGAAGGTATCGAATTTTGATGGGGTGCAGTTGTATAGAGATCAGAATATAAAAATAAAAATGCAGCTAAAATTAATACTATCTCCTCGAGTTTGTACAAATCTCTGTAAGGTGGCTGGAGGAAGGGAGACAATCACTTTTTTTCACCTCAAGGGCACTTGGCCATGTGTCTCCCTTTAGATAAAAAATCCTGGAATTTAGCTCTGACAAGTTTATCCCATTTGAAGTTACTTGATTCTTATTCTAAAATAAAATGTCAAAAAAAGTTTTCTCACTAAATTTGTTAAAAGGAACTCATGCAACTTCCCCCCCCCCTCAAACTAATGACAGTTATATACTGCTTCTCTCTCTCTCTCTCTCTCTTCTCTCTCTCTCTCTCTCTCTCTCTCTCTCTCTCTCTCTCTCTCTCTCTGTCTGTCTGTGTTTGCATGATATTTTTCTTCTCTGTTACCTGAAAAATAAATTCAAGTTTCTCTTCTTCATCTCTCTCTCTGGCTTCTTCGTCTGCTGTTCTCTCTCTCTCTCTGTCTGTCTGTTCTGTCTGTCTGTCTGTTTCTGTCTGTCTGTCTCTGTCTCTCTCTCTTCTCTCTCTCTCTCTCTCTCTCTCTCTCTCTCTCTCTCTCTCTCTCTCTCTCTCTCTCTCTCTCTATTTCTCTCTCTCTATTTCTCTCTCTCTGTGTTTGTGTAAGTGATCATGCATGCATACTGGTATAATGAAAAAGAAAACTTCAGCTTCTGCTTTTAATCTTTGGGCTTTTGTTGGGGTTTTTGGGATTTGTTTTTTTTTAGTTGCTGTTTTTTTTTTCTTTCTTTAGTTTTCTTGTTGTTTGTTTTTTGCATATGTGGGTTTGGGGCTGGTTTTACTATTATGATGCGTCTGTATTGGATTTATTTTATCATTATGATGTGTACCTTAGGGCGGGGACTAGATGTAAAAAAAAAGCACATGGTGCTTATTCATTATCCTTGAAAAAATAAAAAGATCTATCTCACTCATCAAGCAGATTAGTTGTTTGTTTGTTTATTTTTTAAGTTCTGTTCTATAATTAAACTTGTACCTAAAGTATATTCTTTCTCTTATAGCATGTACTGATGTCGACAACATCAAAGACTGGACCGCTCAACCCCTACAACACCTACTAGCCACAGAGGATCGTGAAGCATGGAAAAAGATCTCTGTTGCGTCTTCTCTCACGCCCTTTGGGATATGGGACTGAGTGAGTGTATTAATGTAGGCAATTGATGTGCACACATAATTATGTGTTGTTCTTCTTATTAGTTTAATGTCCATTCACTACAAGGTGACCTAGTCAATGGTACATTCACATTAAGAATGTACTGAAAAGGCGAAAGGTGAAAGGATGAAGAATGTAGTGGATGATAAGTTTATAAAATTTCATTTACAGTAACTGTCCTTCTGGTTACTGGCAAATACTTTCTGCAACTGATACTAGGACATGCGACTCAGAATCATACAGAACGCTTTGGATATTTCCATATTTTTTGCTTAGATCTATCCCTTTGCTTTTATTCGAGGCAATGAGCACAGGACAATCAAACAGTATATGATGGGCTGATATAATAGCAGAACAGATGCAGAAAACATTTTTGAATAGTTAGTTTTCCAAGCATTAGACTAGCTTATGAATTATGATTTCTTATTTACGTGTGGCAACACAAAAGATTTAAGTGAAGTCTAAAAAACTGAATATGTACATAGAGTTAGCAAGAATTGAAATAATTTCAAATGGAGATAAACGTAGACCTATACTTTTAATCACTATGTCACTTGTACATTCTGAAGCACCGCATTTTGCCAGAAAATCTGCCAACTCGCTCCAGTAAACACCGCAATGTGAAGGTTCCCAGCAAAAATTTATCCCAATACCTTTAGAAACAAGAGAATGCACAAGAAACTTTGATTTAAAAAATAACATAATTTCTCAGTTTAGAGTCCCAATATTTTAGAGCAAGTAAACTCATTTTGAAACACAGAAAATGACATTGTAAATCACAAGAAAATATTTGAAAGATAATTTAGTGCCATAAAAATTACGAACAATTCAGATGTGAATATTGAAAAAATAATTCCAATACAAAAAGATCTTTTTACTTTTAAGTCGGTATAACAAATGCAGCCCCGCACATGCCTGATTCTAAGACAGATCTGTCTGTGAATACTTTCAAGACTTTTCACAACTGAGGTTTAAAATCATTTAAACTGTCAGTATTTAAACACATGTGTATGCATGTGTGGATGTGTGTGTGTGTGTAAATGTGTGTGTGTACATGTGTACATGTGTGTGTGGTGTGTAGTGTGTTGTGTGTGTGTGTGCACGCATAATTTCCTTTTCTTTAGAATCTTTGATATTTGTTCCTTTGTAGTTTGCTATTGCACATGAAGAAAGGCAGACACCCTCTTGAGACCTTGTCCTGGGCACCTTCTGGGAACGAAACAGAGGCCGACCCCTCAGGACCTGGAGAAGGACTGTGGAGGAGGAGGAAATGAAGATAATGGGAAAGACCTGGAATGAGTTGCGGTGGCTCGCCCAAGATAGGACTGCCTGGAGGTCCCTTGTCTGTCTGTGCCTTATGCCCCCCCCCCCCCCCCCTCAGCGGGGCCACAAGGATTGAGTGAGAGAGTCAGTTTGCTATTGCAACAGGTCTTTTCCCATAGTGATGAATATTGGCTGAAGTTTCTTCTTCCCCTTTACAAAGTTGTTACCCTGTTAGGATTTATAGGGTTGGCCAGACTTAATTGATGGTGGTGTGGTAAGGGGCTTTCAGTGCTTTCAATTGTTTTGATGCTTTTTTTGTTTATCCTCACCGTTTGTTGTTTTGTGTGTGTGTGTGTGTGTGTGTGTGTGTGTGTGTGTGTGTGTGTGTGTGTGTGTGTGTGTTATTTTATTCTTTTATATTGAGGATAATGGGATAAGCACTCATGTGTTTTTTTTCATCCAGTCCCCATGTGTATGCAGTTGTGTAAATATTGTCATCTGTTCCCACCGGCACACAATGGCCTACTCTTATGAAAAGTGGAACAGGATAGCCTTGTGGTCAGAACATTGCGCTGGCAATTTGACGACCCGGGTTCGATTCCGGTCGAGGAGATTTTTCTCCTGGAGTTACCATCCGTGCTGACTCCACTCTCCCCAAAAGTCTTTCGGATGAGACTTTAAACTGACGCCCATGTGTGAACGTATGCAGAACGTCTTGTGCACACGTTAAATTCTGTTCTGCTTTTCGTAAGAGTAGGCCATCGTGTGCCGGTGGGAACAGATGACATTTACAAAACTGCATGCACATGGGGACGGGACGTAAAAAAGTACAAGAGTGCTTATTCCATTATCCTCGATATAAAAGAATAAAATAAATATAAAGAAAAATCTCTCTTCTCTCTCTCTCTCTCTCTCTCTCTCTCTCCTCTCTCTCTCTCTCTCTCTCTCTCTCAGGAAAAACTGTTATTACGACAAACAAAGTATTGAACAACTGCCTTTTGTTATACACTCAGTCTCATATACAGTCTTCTGTTCACAGACAAAGAAACGCATTGTCATCACCTGATCAAGACATCAGACTGTCCTTTTCACCCTGAAGATGTCAGTGACGCAGGTTGGTGTGTTTATTTATTCTTTTTATAAAGAATTTATCTCAGGAAAAACTGTTATTACCGACAAACATAAAGTATTGAACAACTGCCTTGACAAAGAAACACATTGTCATCACCTGATCCAGACATCAGACTTCGGATGAGACTATAAACCAAGGCCCCGCGTGCGAACGCATGCAGAACATCTTGCGCACACGTTAAAACCCCGTTCTGCCTTTTAGAAGAGCAGGCCATCGTGTGCCGGTAGGAGCAGATGACAAAATAAAAAAAAAAAAAACAGCTTGCACACAGGCACCATCCCTGAGAAAAAAAAAAAGGGTAGGTACTGCACATGTGGTGACGCACTCTCCCTGGGGAGAGCAGCCTGAATTTCAAGCAGAGAAATCTGCTGTGACATAAAGTGGTATAAAATAAAAAAAAAATAAAATAAAGATTATCCTTTTCACCCTGAAGATGTCAGTGACTCAGGTTGGTGTGTTTGCAGGATGGACAGACAGACAGCGGCAGAGTGAGCAGCTCAGTCACAGTGCATGAGGCTGCCTACACTGTAACTGTAAGTCACTGCTGTGCCACCAGGCCAGTACAGCATGTGGCAAGGTATGTGTGATTTGGGGTCAGTTGAAACTTCTGCCTGTCTCTCCTGGTGTGCGTGTGTGTGTGTGTCTGTGTGTGAAATTCTTTTATTTTGGAGATATTGGAATAAACACTCTTGTGCTTGTTTACATACGGTTTCCGTGTGTATGCAGTTTCATAAATTTTTGTCATCCGTTCCCACCAGCGCACAATGGCACATTTCATCCGAAAATCGGAACAGGTTTTAATATGTGCGCAAGGTGTACTCTGCGTGTTCGCGCATGGGACCTTGGTTTATAGTCTCATCAGAAGGACTTTGGGGGAGTTGAGTTGGAACTGATGTTAACTCCAGGAGCAGATATCTCTTTGAATGGGATTCAAACCTGGGCCACGAGCACATTGCACATTGCTCTAACCAATAAAAGAATATAAAAATTAAAATTAAACCAACCAGGCTATCCCTTCCCATCATGTGTGTGTGTTTGTGTGTGTGTGTTGTGTGTGTGTGTGTTTGTTGTGTGTGTGTGTGTTTTATATATTTATTTATATTTTTTTTCTATCCAGGATAATGGAATAAACACTCGTGTACTTTTTTACATCCAGTCCCCATGTGTATGCAGTTGTGTAAATCTTGTCATCTGTTCCCACCTGCATACAATGGCCTTCTCACGAAAAGCGGAACAGGATTTAATGTGTGCGCAAGATGTTCTGCGTACGTTCGCACACAGGTTCTCGGTTTATAGTCTCTTCCGAAGGACTTTTGGGGAGAGTGGAGGGTCGTCAAATTGCGAGGCAATGTTCTGACCACTAGGCTATCCTGTCCCCCACGTATGTGTGTGTGTTGTGTGTGTATGTTTGTGTGTGACCATGTGTGTGTGTGGTGTATGTGTGTGTGTGGCGCGCGTTTGTGTGTTTATGTTTGTGTGTGTGACTGTGTGTGTGTGTTGTGTGTGTGTGTGCCTTTGTGTGTGTGTGTGCCTTTGTGTGTTTGTGTGTGTGTGTGCCTTTGTGTGTGTGTGCGCATGTGTGTGTGTGTTTGCCTGTTTCTGTGTGTGTGTGTGTGTGTTGTGTTGTGTGTGTTATGGTCTGGTATGTACACTGCCTTCCTTCCATCAACGCTGCCTTCCTTCCATCATCAATGCTGCCTTCCTTCCATCAACACTGCCTTCCTTCCATCCTTGACGTCCAGTAGCAAGACAACATCAGCAATGAAGAAATTCTCACAGAGCCACCTGCCTGGTCTGCAGTCCATAGTGCTCAGCAGCACAACCTGCTGGTCTGGAGTCCATAGTGCTGCAGCAGCAGCCTGCCTGGTCTGAGCAGTGCTCAGCAATCTAGTAGCTTGCCATAGTTGCAGCAGCAACCTGCCTGGTCTGAGTCCATAGTGCGCATAGCAGCAACCTGCCTGGTCTGCAGTCCATAGTGCAGCAGCACAACCTGCCTAGTCTGGAGTCCATTAGTGCTCAGCAGCAGCAGCAACCTGCCTGGTCTGCAGTCCTATTAGTGCTGCAGCAGCAGCTTGGTTGGGCTGAAGATGGAGCAAGGATGGAGGACACAGGAAAAACTGAAGCTGTCTTCTTTGGCCAGCTGAAACAGGGCAAAGGTTACTGCTGCATTCCCAGGAAAGGCTTCAGAGACTAAGTGAAACAGAAGCTGTCATAGACAGAAATCCAGCACATGGCATGGGGACAAGTTTTGCTATTCTACCCAAAGAGCCTGCAGAAAGTTTGAACTTCAGAGAAGCATCACAGCAAAAGAGAAGTAAGAGGTGGGAGTGTGCAATGGGCTGATAAATGAAGTTGGCTGTAAGGCAGTTCTGAAAGCCCTTTGTTCATTTATTTATTTATTCATTTATTTATTTATTTATTCTTTTATATCGAGGATAATGGGATAAGCAATCATATGCTTTTTTACATCCAGTCCCCGTTTGTATGCAGTTTGTAAATGTCATCTGTTCCCACCGGCACACGATGGCCTACTCTTACGAAAAGCGGAACAGGATCTAACGTGTACACAAGATGTTCTGCGTACGTTCGCACACAGGGCCTCAGTTTATAGTCGCATCGGAAAGACTGTTCATGCTAGAATAGATTGGTTTGGGAATCCCTTTTCTCAGTCCCCCCCCCCCCCTTTCAGTTGATGATATTTCTGTTATTATTGTGACTTCAGTTCAGTAGTGGTAGGTAGGCCGTGGATTTAACCCATTTTTCAGTGCTCTGTGTGTCTGTTGTTAGTATGTTTTATTTATTCTTTTTTTTTTTTGTTCTTTTATTTCAAGGATAATAGAATAAGCACTCATGTGCTTTCTTTTTTTTTTTTTTTTTTTTTACAGCTGGTTCCTATGTGTATGCAGTTTTGTAAATTTTGTCATCTGTTCCTACTGGAACACAATGGCCTACTCTTCTGAAAAAAGAACAGGCTTTAACATGTGCGCGAGATGTTCTGCATGCGTTCGCACACATGGTCTTCGGTTTATAGTCGCATTCAAGGGACTTTTAGGGGAGTGGAGTTGGTGCTGGTGGTGTGTGTGCATGTGTGTGTGTTGTGTGTGTGTGTTTGTGTGTGTGTGTTTGTGTGTATGTGTATGTGTGCGTTGTGTGTGTGCGTGCACGCGTGTGTGAGTACATGGGTATGTGTGTAAGAGAGAGAGAGAGAGAGGGGGGGGGGGGGGGGGTGAGAGACACCAAGAGCTATATACCTGTTCAAAATTAGCTTAGTACATTTTGTTTCTTTGTACTGTTGTTGTACAACCTTCCCCACCTCCCACCCTTTGGCCTTTCCCCTGTTGTCAAGGATTCCATTCTGTCCTCGGTATAAACTGTTCACAGTCTGTGTGTAGCTGATGCCATCATGACAGGTTTACTGATAGTCAGGATTCCTTCTGTCCTCAGTATAACTGTTCACAGTCTGTGTGTAGCTGATGCCATCATGATAGATTTACTGATGTCAGGATTCCTTCTGTCCTCAGTATAACTTCACAGTCTGTGTGTAGCTGATGCC
>JASPKP010001507.1:0-12500 GCA_030674155.1 Stramonita haemastoma
TTTTTCAGGCCTCCATGCAAGATGTCGGGGAGTGGACGGAGTCGCCCCCCCTCGGGGTCGGTGTCGCAGCGCAGTGCGTCGGGCAATCCTGGGCGCTCCTCCCTGAGCCAGCTGCAGGCAGTGTCCCCCATGGTGCGGGGCAAGCTGGCCGAGAGGGCCAACCGCATCCGCGCACGCAGACAGGCCCTGGAGGCCTCTGACGAAACCGATGATGACACCTCTTCTGATTCGTCCGATGATTGAGGAAGGGGGCGTAGTGCTGTGGTGACTGTTTTTGAGGGGTGGTTTTGAAGGGTGATTTTGAGGGGTGACTTTTGAGGGGTGACATGGTGGTGAGTTTTGAGGAGTGACATGGTGGTGAATTTTGAGTGGCGACTTTTGAGTGGTGATTTTTGAGTGGCGACTTTGAGGGGTGACTTTTGAGGGATGACATCGAGTGGTGACTTTTGAGGGATGACTTTGAGTGGTTACTTTTCCAGGGATGACTTTTAAGGGGTGACTTTTGAGTGGTGGCTTCGAGTGTGTTAGCAAGTGACCAAGTGTTTGTTGATTACAACAATGATTCTTTCACCAAGTTTATTTGTATTGTATTGCTCACACACACAAAAATTGTTCGTTTTTTTTACAAGAATTATATATATATTATTTGTATGTATTGGTCACACAAATTTTTTTTCCTTTTTCATCTTTCTCAATATGGATGGATTGGTCAGAAAGAGGCCACTTTCCAGTTTACAACTTATTCATGTTTGTCAAGACTGAGGAAGTGATTACAGAAAGAAGATCCCCAGATCCAGGTGTTTCCTGTGATCCTGATAAAATGCAGGGATGTTGACCTACAGGGAGGAGGGAGTTAGTGTTGAAGGAGAGGATTAAACCTCTCCACCTAAAATCAAAACTTTTGTTATTATGTTTTGGAGGCTGGCACACATCAATTTCACAGAAAATGATTTTTTTAATTAAAGTTTTCGCAAGGTTTCCACTTCTGTTTTGACAGTTCTTGACTTTATTCATCTCTATCTGTAGCTCTTTTATATAGTTTTTCCAAGCTTTTCACTTCCGCTTTGACAGTTCTTGAATTTATTCATCTCCATCTGTAGGTCTTTAGTATGCTTTTTTCACATTGTGCCTCACTATGAGAATGGCTTGGTGTGGTTCACATCTCATCGTCATATGCTTGCCAGTTAAAAAAAAAAAAAAAAAAAAAAGCCTGCAAGATGGCAGCAAAGCCAAGGGTGTACCCAAAAAACTAATTGAGCTTGAACCAGATGCAAATAACATGTTCAGATTTTTTCCCTACAAAAGTTTTTTCCAATAGAAATGATGTTTGGGTTTATTGGGTTGTGTTTTTTCTGTCTCTCTCCTCTGGAAGACGTAACATTCAGTTCTATTTTCCTATCAAACTGTGAGGAAAGTGGCAAGGCTGGGAATCGAACCCAGAATCTCACAGTTTACTTGTTAGCAGGCAAAATTATGTTTCAGAATTATGGACATGTTTCTTTTCTTTCTAAAGTGTCAAGTCCCTTTCCTTGATGTGCAATTGCCAGTGATCAACAAGTATATTCAGGAACATGATTCACAAACATTTTTTCAAAATCTATGTGCATTTTTCTTTACCTGAACACATCAAAATAACACATAAAGTCTGGTCCATATTTGAACATTTTATAAGCATTTAATAGTGCTGCATGGAGAGTGCTAAAAAAGTGAGAGAGAGAAAAAAAAAATCGAAAAACTGTTGGACATAAGTGTAGCTGTAGGTCATGGCAGTAGAGTATGATTTGATCAACACAAAGGGTACTCATCTCTGGGAGTTTGCTTGTACCAGTGCTAATCCACTTTACTTCCCATTTGTATCACAATCTTTTGTTTGTTAATTGCTGTGTGTGTGTGTGTGTGTGTGTTGTGTGTGTGTGTGTGTGTGTAAGTGTGTGTGTGTGCTTTGAAGCGATAGTATTCAGCAACATGTATTGATATGTTGCAGATATATTTTCTGTCCCAACAATGACAGATAATCAGAGATGACACATTATTGATTTATGAGCTAACAATTAAAAAAAAAAAAAAGATCAATTACTGATGTTTTACAAAATGTTTGTACAGTGCAGAGCATGTGAGAGAGATTTGAAGAAAATTGTAACTACTTACAAACTGCACAGCAAAATACAATGAAAAAATATGTGTTTGTCTTGATGTATGTGACAGAAATTGAAAGGTCTACACTTCTGGCATGTCTTTGGCCAGAACTGATTATGAAGACTTGCAATTTTTAGAAAAGAAAGGAGGGTGGCAGGATGGTTATCACATTTGTCTGTCAATAAGTAAACAGTGAGGTTCTGGGTTCAATTACCAACCTCACCCTTTCTTCCCAGTTTGACGAGAAAATCAAACTGAATGTCCATCGGATGTGACTATAAACCAAGACCCCGTGTGCGAACACACACAGAACATCTTATGCACATATTAAAAACCTGCTCCCCATTTTAGAAGAGTAGGCCATTGTGTGCATGAAGGAACGGAAGACAAAAACAAAAAAACCCCAAGCATGCATGCAGGTGTGGTGTTTAGACACCATCCCCAAAGGGGGAAGTCACAAACACACAATCTCATCATTGGTGAAACTCAGAGCTCAGCCAAGGAATGAAACCAAAAGAAAAAGTAAAAGACTTGTGGTCTGTTTTGGGCTGTTCACCCACACCCAACTCCTATCACACAAGGTTATAGCATGTTGTTCTTTGATGTCATATCACCAGAAGCCTGGTGCCTAAAAGACACCAGGGAAACTAGGGAGACTAAAGGGAACACCCCTCATAACAGCATGAACTGCAAACACAAAAAGCTCGGGCTAAAATTTCTGAATTTATTACATAAATTAACAGCATGCAAAGCAAGCTTGACCAAAGCAAAAAAAAACATGCAGCATGGGAATAAAAGGGTTCATCTGAAAGACAACTCATGTACAGTGCAAAACAAACAGGTGACATAAGATTCAACACCATAGCAGTGAAGGAGTTATATATATGCTACTTCACTTAAAAAAAAAAAAAAATCTATACAGAGAAAAGTATGTATAAACATTTACACTGTCATCATAACTTCCCCCCCATTTTTTAATATATATATATGTATCTATACAGAGAAAAGTATTATGTAAAAACATTTACACAGTCATCATAATCTCAAAAACAATAAAGTGTTTAGTATCTAATAATCTACAGAAATCCTTTCACCTAATGTTTCCTTTGATATTTATGTACATGTATACCTATCTGCACCACGACTTTTTCACTACACCGATTGCTATTTCACTGGGCAAGCCTAAGAACTACCTGACAATATCTTTTTTGCTAAGAAGAAAAATCTGCATGACTAGCATCTGTCTACAAATGATCACTGACATACTTGTGATTTTCTCCACACCTCAAGACATAATTATTTCTACTAATAGTAGAGACTTTTCATTCAGGCATTCTGAGATAGGTCATGCCTATGAATTCAAGACATTCGCCTGATTTCTCTCTCTCTCTTTCTCTCTGTTACCTTACCGGGTAGGGTGCATGGTGTCTGGCCTTCTCCTGTGCTTGTAACTTTGCAGGTTTGCCTGCTGGCCTCAGCCATCACATTCCAACTTCAGAGCAGCTCATTTAGTTGTACAGGTTGCATGCTGGGTATGTTCATGTTTCCATAACCCAACAAATGACATGAATGACAGGATCTTTAACATGCATATTTGATTTTCTGCATGCGTATATATACACTAAGTGCATTAAGGCACGGGCAGGTCTGCACTTGACCTGGGAGTTTTTAAACATCTCCACCCTCTACTTTACCAGGCTTTGCCAAGATTTGAACCTGTGACTTCATGGACCCAAAGATTGAAGTCAGTCTTAACCACTCAATTATAGCAACCGTCGCCTGATTTCCATAGCTGACAAGATAAAAGAAACAAATATGGTTACACAAGAATTGATCTGCAATATACTGTGTAATACTTCATAGCATTTGTCGTCATCACAGGGGTATGAAAGTGAGGTGCCACCCTTTACTTTCCTCTCTGCATGTGTTGTAAGTTGTCTGTGGCTATGATTAAGTTTCTTCTTCTTCTCCTTCATCGAACACTCAGACAGCAACTAATGTGTCCGTCTCAGGAATGAAAATACATTACACTGCGGTCAAGTGCCTAACAAGTCAGACCCAGAACATCTCACTTCAGCGCGGGAGAGAATTTATCTTTTAAGTCTTTCAGGAAAAAAGGCAGAAGAATGGACTTAGAAGGCAAAAACATAGACAAGAAGGTGACAGGAGAAAAGGGATATGGCAGAAGCAGAGAGAGGGATAGAAAAGAGAGAATTCCTAGAACAGAATTTCCTGTCAGTGAAGATACTATTTACACTGATAGGCCCTCAACATCGCTACAGGCAACCGAGAAAGGGCTTTAACCTTGGAATTTTTTATGGGGACGAGTGCGAACTGCAAGTTGCCTGCCCACACACCTCCTGTCTATTGCACCATCCTCAAAGTACCCACAGCAGGTTGAGCAAGACATAAGCAACACTTTTTTCTTTTTTTGGCTTCCATGCACAAAAAAATTCCCAAGGCCCCAAAAATATTGTACATGCAAGGAGAGATGAGGGGAGAGGAAAAAAACAAAGCATGTGAGTAGAAATACAAAAAAATTTTGAACATGAATTATTTTGAGTGGCACAGATCAGATGTTGAGCAAAACAAATGGCATGGAGACTGACGGACTACTCCCTTAGGGTGAAAGAGCTGCACAGACCACCGTCACTGTCAGTGTGAGAGGAGGAGGCCTGGGTTCAGATCTTCCATCCCACCTTGTTCAGCTGAGAGGTGGACTTGCTTCTGCTGTGAGCCCTGCAACACCATGCAAAACACATCTTATGACATCCCCGAGGTCGGAATGCGGCTACCTAAATGGTTGGGGGGTGGGTGGGCGGGGACAGTCACATATGCAAAAAATCTCACCCGTGGTGAAACTCGAAGCTCTAGCCCAGGAATGAAAAAAGGAGCTTATGACGTGACCACAAGCGGTGAAGAGGGAGAGTTGCAGTGTGTATGTAATCTCTCTCTCTCTCTCTGTATGCACTCTCGTTACCAGGTGGGGTGAGTAGTGCCTGGTCTTCTGTCATTTTGCAGGTCTGCCCGCTGGCCTCAACCGACACATTCTGACTTCAGAGCAGCTCATTTCATTGTACAGGTTGCATGCTGGGTATGTCTGTGTTTTTAAAATCCATCGAACATTGACATGAAGTACAGGATTTTTAACATGCATACTTGATTTTCTGCATGTAATACCCAAAGGGAACAGGAAGGTCTGCACTTGAAGTGGACTGGGAGATTGTAAAAATCCCCACCTTTAATTCACCAGACCTGCAGCCAAGATTCAAACCACAACTTCATGGGCCCACAGGACTGAATTTGAATGGTCTGAATCACTCAGCTATGTCTGCAAGCCACGGCCAGATCTGCACTCTGACAACCTAGCTAGAACCAATCTGGGCTTAAGTAATGCCAAGACAGTTTCCTGGTTGGGTCTTTCTAAAGGTAAAGGTGTCCCATAACCCATGTGGTTGTATGAGAGCATGGTAGAGACCTCAGCTTCTCTAGGGGCCAGCATTTCCTCTCCCTCTCTGCTTTACCTTCCCTGACCCTAAAGAGGGCAGGTACCCATTGACAGCTGGGTGAACTGGGGGACTGTACCAAAGCCAAGGCACACAAACAATCACCCATCCAACTGGTAACCATCATCAATACTGCTTAACCGTAGCTTGGGCAAAAGCAAGTGCTCTGACCACTGAGCTACCCCATTCCCTGGGTCTTTCTACAGACCTCCAAAAGCCCCTAGACAATGAAGTCCAGAAAGTATCACAGGTCAAGCTAACACAATGTTCAACATGCACGCTGCCCCAAACTCACAAGCTTTTGGTACCGGGAACACGTCTGGGGTGGAAGCAGTCGTCTTTGGACATGGGCTGCAGCCTCACTCTGCGGGCTGTGGCTTTGGTGGCCTGCATGTAGCGGGGAGCCTTGCTGCCCTCAGGGCCACTCCCTGCACCACACACACACATAGCATCTATAGTGTTGAAGGTAACTGTCACATCACACTACAGGCATAATCCATACACAGCAGTTATTCCTTTCTCTTCATTCAAAGATAAGATTCCAAGAAGTTTGGAGAAAAAAAGTTAGTCCTTGTGTTACTTTATTTCAAGATTTGAAGTTTTAATCTCTGTGTGTGCATGTGTGTGTGTGTGTGTGTGTGTGTGTGTGTGTGTGTGTGTGTGTGTGTGTGTGTGTGTGTGTGTGTGTGTGTGTGTGTGTGTGTGTGTGTGTGTGTGTGGAGTTTTTTTTTTGTTTTTATTCCTTGGCTAGAGCTCCAAGGTTCACCTATGGTGAAAATTTTAAGTATGCAGCCATTCCCCCCCACCCCAACCATTCAGGTAGCCACATTCCAGGATGGTGTCAACACGACACCTGTGTATGTATGTGTTTTTGAAATTTTAGTCATCCATTCCTACAGGTACAAAATGGCCTACTCTTCTGAAAAGCAGAATGGGTTTTTAATGTAAGATGTTCTGCATGCATTCACACATGGGGGCCTCAGTTTATAAAGCCTCATTGGAAGAAGTTTGACATTTACTTTGATTTTCTCATCAAACTGGGAAGAAAGGGTGAGGCTGGGGGGAATGGAACCCAGAACCTCACAGTTTACTTGTGAAGCAGGTGAACGTCTTAAAAACAAGAACCATCCTGCCCCCTTCCTTCTTTACAACATGTACTCAAAACACCCACCACAAGCAGCAGCAGTGAAGTGAGAGGAAAGTCTTACCATTCCTTTTTCTTAAGGGAGAGTTCAGAACATCTCCCTTTTAACCCTTTCAATATGGCAAACCTGATTTCTGGCTCAGCTTTCTGCTATCCTTCAGTCCTGTAAGGTGGAAAACTGGCGTGACCGAATTTTCCTTCAATTCCTGGGTTTCTGAGGTGCAGAAGAGTGCAAAATGGGTACCTAGGTAAATTTTACATACACACACACACGAAGCTCTATAAACAATCTGGTGGGAAAGGAGAAGCAGTGTTTGCCGTATCAAAACTATTTTCCTGAGTCCGTTGATGCCAGTTTGCCGCCTGACGGGTCACTATAAACAAACTTTCCTCTGGTACCATTATTGCCGGGAAATCGGTTGACCGGACTGAAGGGGAGAGCGTGGGGGCAGATATTCAGGATAGAAGTAATTGTTAGCAGATATTCAGTGCTGTAAGGGTTAAAGTAAATATAAAAGGTTAGGGATTCAAAAATAATTAAAAAAAAAAAAATTTAAGAAGGTTTGGGATTCATTTTTTTATACATAAATATTTTTCTGACCATTCTTGTGTCCTCCATTGACGAGATTTTCCAGGAGGGAGGGGAGGCCCAGCTGTCTGAGGCGCCGCATGTTGTCCAGAGCCTGAGAGCTGACTGCACACACACTGGAGGAGCTGCTCTGTGCCTCTTCACCTGGCCTGCAACACAACCATCAACACAGTGGGGCATCCTTCTCTGCTGCACACTGAGGCCACTGCAGAGCACAAGTCCTCCCTCTACTCCCAGGTACTGCTCACTCACTCACTCACTCAGTCACCCTGTTATTCACTTACCCACTCACTCACTCATCACCCACACACACACACACACACACAGAGTCAAAACAACTTTGCAAGCATTCTGAAATTGAGTACGCTAAAACTGAACAAATAACTTACAGACTGGAGGCCTGGAACTGCGGGGAATTGCAGTCTAGTGCACGCAGCGGTTGTCGTGTGGGGGTGGGGGTTCGCACCGCATCAGCATAAGACTTGACCTCTGAAATCACAGAATACAAGCATAGAGTTTGATCTGCCATCAGTCTTTGTGAAGAGGTACCATAAAATTAAAAGTTGTCTTCACAAACATGCAATGTACTCCTGTACTCCATGCTCTTGTTAAAACTGATTCACAATGAGTACACATGCTTACAATATTTAAATCACTGGTTGAAGCAGTTAGGCACATAATCATATGTCAAATGACAAGAGAAAGAAGACAGGCCAAAAATTCCCCCTTACATGCTCTACCACAACAAAGAACACAAGACTTTTTTGTCACGTACCTTTGACAGGAGTGGAGGCAGAACTCGACCCGTCAAAGTTGATGGACCGTCTGGCACTGGAAGAAGAGGAAGAGGAAGAGGAGAAGAAGGAGGAAGAGGAGGAGAAGAAGGATGTAGAGGAGGAGAAGGAGGAAGAGGAGGAGGACCTTGGGTGAGGTCCTTTATTTTCCTGGTTGTCAGGAGACACAGAACACTCTGAACCTTGTTCCTGTACACCCTGTCCATCCTCCATAACAGCACCGGTGAACGTATGACCGTTAAGTGTTGTGTCTCTCCCTGGATGAGACAACGTGACCGGCACCGTTGAACTGAACGGTGAACGCTGAGGATTTCTGCTGTGTGACTGGACACTACCGTTCCTGTTTTCTCCAATCACACCCTTTGTACACACGGCGGCGACGTTATGGTGCTTCACACACAGTACACTGTCCACCACAGGCAAACACAGACGACTCGAATCCTTCACCACCACAGCAGGGGTGGACACGGCTGTATCCACACAGCGTTTCACACCCATCACATTGGCTGTGTCCAGAGAGAAAGTCTCGTTGAGGGAAGGGGCCGGAGAGGGCAGCGGGCAGCCAGGTGTGGTGGCCACACAACCCACACCACTATCACCACCAGGTGGAAGAACACAGTCTGCAGCAGTGTAGAAGGCTGTGGACGGTCCACAGCCCCAGTCTGTCCTGTGGGGCAGCTTTTTGGGGTTGGGGGTGTGACCGGCGTGGATGGTGGTGACAGGACTATGGCTACACCTGCCGGGGACACCACCACCACTGCTGCTGCTGTCTGGAGGAGGGGGAGGGGAGGATGATGGTGAGAAGAACAGGAAACGTCTGTTGTAGCTACGCTCCCCTGTTTCATAAGACAAAGAAGACCACTTGTGGGGCCTGACGCACCGAAAGAGGGCCGGCCTGCAGAAGTGGAAGGGGTGGTGGTGGTGGTGGTAAGTGTGGGGTGAGACAGGCAGGGGGGAGGGGGGCCTGATGCGGGCAGAGAGGCAGGGGTGGGGGCAGGGACTGGAGGATCCTTGGCCACACACCCCAACCCACTAGTCGCTGCCAGCGCTGCTCTCGCGCTGTGAGGAACCCCTGCACACCACAACAGGGCACACACTACTGGTCGTTATCATTTTCACTATAAAAAAAAAACAACCATCAAAGAAATTTCTATTTTGGGGGGAAAGATTTTGAGCGTAAATTTCATTTTCTGGCAGACTGATAAGAGGATACTAGTGAATGCTCAAAGCAAGTAGAAAGAAAGGGGAAATAGGTACTTTTAGTAGTTTAGGATTGTGGAAATATTAAAGAGAGAAAGAGAGGGGGGGAGGAAAGAGAGAGAGAGAGAGAGAGAAAGAGAGAGAGGGGGGGGAAAAGACAGAGAGAGAGAGAGAGAGAGAGAGAGAGAGAGAGAGAGAGAGAGAGAGAGAGAGAGAGAGAGAGAGAGAGAGGGGAGAGAGAGAGAGAGGGGTGGACAAAATCTATGAATCAAGCATAAAAAAATTGTACCTTTGTAACCTAAACTTACAACTGGTTGCAAGAAGCCACATTAAGTTGCTGATGCTTAAAATTTGTTGTAAGCAATAACAGGTGTTCTAATCCACTTCACCTATTATAGCTGGCCTACTCTTTTACCTTAAACAAAAGGATGTCTTTCTAACATGTGCACAAAATATTATGCACACATTTGCTCACAGGACCTAAGATTTGCTGTGCTATTCAAAGAAACTGCATGGAAGTGAAATCAGAACCAAAGCTGACTGGGCAAAAGGGAACAAGTCAAAAACAAAAGAGGGGAGAAAAAAAGAGAAAAAAAAAGAGGGAATTTCGAGCACAGAATTTCCAGAAGGTGGGGATAGCTACATCTACTGACAAGACCCAGGCATCCCCACAGAGGAGCCGAACAAAATAAGTCCACATCACTGTGAAACATGACCCATACTGTTGCAAACAAAATAAATAAAATCTAAAAAATTTAAAAAATTTTTTTTTTTTTTTTTTAACCCATACCGTTGGTGGTGATGAGGGGGATGTCGATGATGGCGTTGATGTGGAAGCCCTGTTGGTCTGCGTCGCTGTGGGCCCAGGACACCCCCCACTGCCCCACCAGCTCACACACGCTGCGGTACGACGCCGTGATGTCAGGGGTCAGGGCGCCCTGATGCTGCAGCTGTGAGTGTTGGCGCTGCACCAACTGCAGCAGAGCTGTAATCAGACTGTCGCCCCACGGCGCTGTTAGGGACATGGACACTTTGCTTTAATCCAAGGCATGCATATAGAAAACAACATGCGGGAATGATACCAATGCCAATCCAATGATGTTGCTTAAAGCCCTGCCGACCACACAGGCCATATAGGGGCTGTCACCTCGTCACATTTTACAACTTGTATTAAAAGTGTGCGATTATATATACAGTTAAAACGGGGTATGATATGTGACTGACCCTCCACCATGAAATGAGTTGCATTGCATCTGACCCTCTTTTTCCTGCTAGCAGCCATTTGAGGCAGGTGGGAGTCATGTTGTTGATGTTGATTGAATATCAAAGTATCAGATTTCCTCTACCTTGTATTGAACTGAAGTGTGAAGGCAGAATTTTGTTTTCTTTCGCTCTGAAAGTGTATTTCTGGTGTTTAGTGTTTTGATTTGTTATACCTTTTCACAGAATTATCCAATTTTCAATCTTTTTTTTTTTAAGTTTTAAAAAAATCATATATACATGATTATGATAACAATTCAAAATTTACCACCAGTGTAATTCAACTCATTATGTGGTGGCAGGTTACATATTTTAATGGTGTAAATGAGTACAGTGAATCAACTTCAGACAAAAAATTTTTTTACAAAAGCTTTACTGTTTGAGCATAGATATTTTCTTCGAATTTTAACCATTTTAAAAATTGCCCAAAGGCAAGAAGTCCTACGTTTCACTGGCCACGGTCTCCTGCTCCTGGGCTCTGGCCAGACGACGTAAGTGGTTGATGTAGTGCTGAGAGTCGTTCGCCTCCACCTCTAGTGCCATCCTCTGAATGCTGTTCTCCAACACCTGACAACAACACCAACAACAGTAACAACAACAGTATATATATAGGTGGCGGATATAGCATTGAGAATCATTCATCTCCACCTCTCATGCCACTCTCTGAATGCTGTTGATACCTGACATCTCACATCAACTCTGCTGTAGACAACGCCACCAATGCTATGACATTCCCCTCCTTCTTCATCTTCTTTGTCAAAACACTTGTCTGCCATATAAATGAAAATGAGTTGCACTGTCCTTAAGCGCCTGACAAGTCACGCCCAGCACATCCGACTTCAGCATGGAAGAGAAGTGTTTATCTTTCTGGGGGAAAAAGGCTGAAAAATGGACCAAGAAGGCAGAAAATAGACAAGAAAAAGGTCACAGGAAGAAAAGAAACAAGGCAGAAACAAAGAGAGGGGTAGGAAAGACAGAATTCCTTGCACAGAATGTGCAGATGGTGGGGATGCTGTTTATACTGTCAAGCCCCCTGGCATCCTCATGAGGAATTGATCAACACCAATAAGAACAAGTATCAACCACAAAACAAAAAGCAAACCCATGTGAGTGAGTGAGTGAGTGAGTGAGTGAGTGAGTGAGTGAGTGAGTGAGGTGGGTGGGTGAGTGAGTGGGTGGGTGAGTGAGTGAATGAGTAAATGAGTGAGTCAGTGAGTGAGTAAGTCAGTGAGTGAGTAACAGGGTGACTGAGTGAGCGAGTCAGTGAGCGAGTCAGTAAGTCAGTGAGTGAGTCAATGAGTGAGTGAGAGTGAGCGAGCAGTGTACCTGAGAGTAGAGGGAGGACTTGTTGTGCTCTGCAGCGGCCTCAGTGTGCAGTGTGTGCAGGGTGTGTGTGTTGCTGCACAGCTGTTGCTGCAGGGCCTGACGCTGTGTCTCCTGCTCCTCCACTTTCCACTGCAGTCCCGCTATCACCCCCTGCAGCTTCTGCACACTCTGTGTAGTCACAGTACACACACATACATACATGCATACACACACACATACACACAACACACATACATTTATTTATATTCCATTATCCTTGATATATATATAAAAAAAAAAATAAATAAACACATGCACACACACACACACACACGTATGCGCACACACATACACACAAATAGTATATAAAATAACATTCGATATAAAAGAACAATTAACTAAACACACACACACACACACACACAACACACACACACACACACACACACACACACACACACACACACACACACACAAACACACACACACATATGCAAACACACGTGCCAAAACACACATACAACACACACACACACAAACACACACACACACACACACACACACCT
>JASPKP010001507.1:17500-28278 GCA_030674155.1 Stramonita haemastoma
CTCAGAGTGATAGGCTGGGGAATGCACAACAATTCATTTTTTTCCCGGTCAGACATGTCAAACTTTTAAATAAAAGCTCTAACAAGTGTCCATTTTCAATACTATATTTACCCAAATCATGACAGCATACCACATCAAAACAAGTAGGCTAAATGTCCAAATACATGGAAAAAAAAACCTTAATGGCTAACATCTCCAAATACATGAAAACAAAAAACAACAAAAAAAAACAAAAACCTGTTCACTTAATTAAATACATCATATATATGCACATTATTATGTACATAACTACTGACACATTATTTTCGTACACAGAAACATACAACTATGTGTAAAAAAACACGTACCTCTGTGCGCAGTTCCTCCACAATCTTCTTGTACTGACTGACATGAAAATCCACACTGATCACATTCTTCTTCATCTGCAATCACACAACCAGCACACTTTTTCACACATGTCAGAATGCAGCTACCTTCATTATGGCCAAAAATGGTTGCATACACAAAATCTCGTTATTGGTGAACCTCGGAGCTCTAGCCAAGGAACAGGGGTAAACAAAACAAAAAAAAAAACGAAGACAATGTAATGATTTTGTCTGGTTACTAACTCTACACAGAAAGCATAAATTTCTGTAATGATTTTGTCTGGTTACTAACTCTACACAGAAAGCATAAATTTCTGGTCATGCCAAGATTTCTTCATCTTCTGTGTGATTGTATGTCAGTACTACTATCATCTCCTGTGTGCACAAGCCATGACAATCCTTTTACCAGTTTGGTAACTCCACTGCCCCCCCAAAAATGTTTAAAAAAAGAACAATAATGATATAAATACAAAATTTATAAATAAAACAAAAAAAACCTCCACCTCCTAGTTTTTCCTTCCACAATGTCAATGAAAATATGAAAGATTTTGTTCTTTTTAACCTAGACTGTAATTTATGAGGTATAGAGTAAGTAGCCAGTGAAGTGAAGTGGCCATACTGACTTGTGCAGGAGACTGTCCCATTACCTCAACAGGGACATATAAGGAATGACAGTAAACTGCTCTGCTATACACAGAGATATGCCTACTTAGCAATTCAAATTGAAACAGTCCAGGCAGTAACCAACTTCCCAACTCTACTTACGTTTATCTGTATGTTTTTCGCTCTGTCAGCGTACTTCAGAGTGTTGTAGGTGTCCTCATAGGACAGCTCTGAGGGGCTGCAAGCAAAATGACAAATGAATTATTGATCTATATCTACACATCTATCACTAGTTTGAATATGATCATTCCGTCGTTGCTAATGACAATCAATCAGTCTTTATCTATAAAACATATTTGTGTGGCCCAGTTTTTCTTTCCCCTAGCATCTAACTCAAAAAGCATCCTATAAGAGTTGAATGGTGGTCTGTGGTCTTCCATGTTCAAAATTTTAAAGCAATACCTAATTCATCTTATACCAGAACTAATCATCAGAGGATTACCATTTGTTTTACTGTAGTCAAAATCATTTACTGTTCGTCTGTCTACTCCTAAAAATGGCTTCAAAGCAAACAGATGCACTGACTCCATTTGTGTTGCCACTGCATCCAATCCCCAAATCTCAGAACCATATAGAATGATGGGTTGTATTTGTGCATCAAATGTCTTAATAAACAAATCAAAGGAATTGTTATTCAAAAACCACAGCTTTTTCAAGACACATTACAAACTGTGAGAGACACAGAGAGAGAAAGACAATAAGAGACAGGGAGAAAAGAGAGAAAAACACAGAGAGACAGAGACAAAGAGAGCGTTGTTTACTTTCAATGCAGTACAGGCTTTTTTTGTTTGTAAACAGTACAGATGTACACTATACACAAGACAAGAAAAAATCAAACAGAATATCAACATTACTGTCACTCACCTCACAGCAGCAATCATGATGGTTCGACAGTTGCCACCCAGAGAATCTTTCAACAGCCGAGTCAGCTTGCTGTCTCGATATGGGATGTGGCCTTTATACTGAAACAGGTCAGTGTTCAGAGTTCACACAGTAGTAAATATCTATACAAAGAAAACAGAGATAGTTTGTACAATGCATGAGAAAACAAGTTGATACATCTTCTATGTGAGCTTCCGTGTGGTAACATGTTACATCAGCCAGAGTACAAAGCTGTTCGTTCAGTAATGATGCTTGTTACAGTCTAGCTAGTCATGAGAACCATGTCAGGGCTGTAAACTCATTGATAATTAAAGCACATATTAGAAAGACACACACACTGCGATCATCATTCTGTCTGTTAGTTTTGTACTTTTTTAAAATAATTTTTTTTGTTCCTCATCTAGAGCTCCGAGGTTCACCAATGGTGGGATTTAGCGTTTGAGGCTGTTTTTACGCACCATTTAGGTAGCCGTATTCCAACTTCGAGGATGTGTTTTTCAAATGACTTCGCCCCTGGTGTTTTCTAATTCATCATGATATGCAAACACTTCTATATATATATTACATATACTGATATTCCTACACAGAAAGACAATAGAAAATCATTATAAAAAAAACAAACTAACCTGTCAAAAAACCAAAAACAGAAAAAGGGGAGACAAAATCAGACCCCCACCTTGTGATCAGCAAGGGAGTTGATGACGTTGCCCAGAGCCAGAAGTGAGCGGTTGATGTTGGCCCCTTCCCGGAAACGCACTCCCCGATTCTTGGTGAGCGTGGCACGCTCTGACCCCGCCAGGTCAACCAAACACATCTTGGCGACCTTGACCTGGGCTGAGATGTTGGCGGTGCGATCTCTCTGCCTGACAAACACCTGCAGCACAATGAGCAGACAACTCAGTTTTTCAAATCCCTTTTCTGATTAAGGTACCTTGAATGTTCAAGCCACATAAAGACATTCTTCTTTGTTCAACGCTAAGAGAGCAACTACTGTCTGTCATAAAAGCGAAAATGCATTGCTCTGCCATTAAGCACCTGACAAGTCAGACCCAGTGTGTCCGATTTTGGTGTGGGAGAGAATTGTTACCTTTACAGTCTTTCAGAAAAAAGGCAGGAGAGGGAACCAAGAATGTAGAAAAAAGTCAAAGAGGTGACAGAAAGAAAAAGGAAAAAACGGAGAAACAAAGAGAGAGAGGGAAAGACAGAGAGAGAGAGGGGGAGGAAAGAGAAGAAATTCCTAGCACAGAATGTCCAGAAGGTAGGGATGCTCTATATACTGACAGGCTCCCAGCATCCCCACAGGGGATATTTACGGTATGAAGTTGTAAATCATGTATTCACCATATGCAGTCCCTATCTGCAAAACAACACAAGAACACAATCTAACCCAACAGTATCACAGGAACAAAGTGTGTGTGTACAGACTCCGCCTGGCTATTACCTGGAAGACAGCGTGGGAGCGTGAGGATTCTGCATTGGCGTCAGTGGGGTGCTGGGTGCGGTTCTGGTTGCCAAACTGCAGCATGTGCAGCAACTCCTCAGCACTGCTGGGCTGTGACAAAATCACACTGATAAATCATTTGTGGTACGACAACAGCTCAAATTTTATGTCTGTTACTGTGATCACTGTTGTAAAGTGCTGCTACTCATACCTCAATCTTAATTCACAAGTCTTTTTCTTTAGTATAGTTGTCTGATCATCTCAAGAGCCATAAAAACCCTTTCATCAGTATCTGATTCAGTTTTTTGTTGGTTTTTTGTTGTTGTTTTTTTTGTACTTTCAGAATCATAGACACAGCAATCCAAAATTGATAATTAATCAAGAATTCTGGTTAACACAAGACTATGAACATTTTCCTACCCCAAAAATGAAAATTGACACTTTGAACGAAGCAACAATAGGAAAAAAATTGAATGGAACCATTGCCCCAACCCTTTCTCCTTCAGAATTCCCTATCAGTTATGCCAAGTCAGTACCACCTTACCTTGTGAAGTGAGAGGCCAGGCACGATGACACCAGCTTTGTGATCCTCCCGAATTGGCAGTGTGCCGTGTGGCATCAGCAGATCACGGATCTGTTCATTGTACACCTGTGTGCAAAAAGAATATAATCAGAAACACTGGAAAAAAACAGTTACTTTAAAATTATAAATCTACCTACACAACAGCTTATATTTCATTTCATACTGTTGAATAGCAGAGTGTTTGGCACATGTATGCATACATTTATTTTGAACATGCAGACCTATACTAAATAACAAAATTTAATAAGAGCATGAGTGTGCATGCACGTGTGTATGTTGTACTGACACTGAGACTAGACAGATGGGAAACTCTAGACAACAGGTAGGGGAGAGAAAGAGAGGGATGGATGGGTGAGAGAAAGAGGTGAGACAGAGAGATGGGGAGAAACTGAGAATGAAGGAAAGCAAGCAAGTGTGCAAGCTGAGTGACCTCTAGGTAGGAGACAGCCACATCACAGGTCTTTTCACTGCTGAGCTGGGCGATGTGTCTGTAGAGGTGAATCATGGTGTGGTAGATCACACCAGGGTTGGACTCCTTGCCCAACATGGTGTGTGTCTTTCCCGCCCCTGTTGCCCCATAGGCAAACACTGCACACATATGAGGTACATAAATTACACACACAGAGTCACACACACACACACACACACACACACAGAGTCACACACACACACACACACACACACACAGAGTCACACACACACACAGAGTCACACACACACAGAGTCACACACACACAGAGTCTCACACAGTGTCTCTCTCTCCACACACACACACACACACACACACACACACACACACACACACACACACACACACACACACACACACACACACACACACACACACACACACACACACTTCTCTTTCCAGTTATCTATGTTGATTTTAATATTTTTTCTTTCTAATTAGTAATTTTGCTGATGAGTTACCTGTGATAACGTTTAAAGAAACGTTTTATCAATTTAACATACTTTTTTTTATATTACATAGTAACATACCCATATCAATTTTTTATCAACAGACACTACAGACAGAGGTGTCTACATTCTTAGCAGTCTACTGATTTGCTATACATGTATCTTGTTTGACTGTACAGTTCAGTTGTAAGCGTAACAGCCTTTAGTCATAACTTGCAGCTAACTGTTTGAACTTGCCTTTGCCACTTATCTAAACGTTAGACTACCACAATTTCAAGGCTTTTTGTTTTTAAACTTGATTCTGACTTGATTTATGATCACTATCACTCAGTATCACTATCATACCAAACTTTTAAAATTTAAGGCCTCCCTCCTTAAAAACTATCAAATGATAAATGACAGTATACTGGTCATTATTCACCCCTTTTTGAGGACATTTTAAACACTATTTCAGTATCTTGAAAGACACTTTGTGGAAAAAAAACAACCCAAGTGGTTCAGTTTAAACCATGGCGATCTTAACTAGTTAAGATCGCCTTGGTTTAAACCTATTCAAAATATGTAAACTTTACAAAACAAAAACACATGCTAAGAAATAAAACAAATTAAAATATGCCTCATCCTAGAACTAACCAGGTTTCACACCTGGTGATCTGCATGATATTTTTTCAGTTCTTCTTTTTCGTCAAACACAACTCTTGACAATTGTTGTCTGTCAATTATCATGAGCGAAAATGTGTTTGCTGCCGTTAAGCACCTGAAAACTGACAACTGTGACAAGCAAGGCCCAGTGCATCCAACTTCTGCAATCTTCAGTTCTGGAAATTATCAAACACAGTAATGCAACATAATGACTAAAAATGAAACATCAATCTTCAAAGTTCAAGTCAACATAAAATGATAATAAAACACCAGGTAACAGTAAAAAACTAATGTTTACCTGAGTTTAATTACCTTCTTCTTTTGCATTCTCGTATTTAACTAACATAGTAACTTGAATAAGTAAGACAACAAGAACTTGAAGAAGTGAGAACACTAACTAACCTGAGCAATTGTAGCCTCCCAGTAAGCCATCAAGTACAGTTCTCGTAGAATATTCAAACACTTCCACGTTGCTGGACGTCCAGCCAAACACATGGTCAAAGGCAAACTTCAGATCTTTTTGTCGCCTCTTGCGAATGTCTCTGTGCCTCCGCCTCCCATGGAAAGGTGATGACTGTTCTCTGGGGTCGAAGACTAGAATATTTTCGTTCATAATTTCAATAACATTCTTTCTCTGTTCACTCAGTTCTACATCATTTGGAGGTCTTACTCGTACAATCACTTTCACATTGTTGGATGCATTAACTTCAATATTTGCCATTGTTGATTCACTTGTGTGGGAGTTCAACACAGTCATCTTATAAATTACAAAATCTGCAAGATTTCTAGGTCACTCTACACATTTGTTGATCATTACAGCCCTCTGTCAGCAGCACTCTATTTTTCTTCCTTGGTAACAATACTGGGTACTGAAACATCTGCAACAAACAATTCATTCAATTATTAGTGATTGAAGGCAGCAAACTGTGAATGAGTTGCTGACAAATTGAAATAATTTTCAAATGTGAACAATACCCAGACCCCTGCCTATCCAGGTATCCCAAAATTTTACCGACTTAGTGACTGGTAATCTTGAAATTTAGAAGTGAATTTAAATCAATTTTGCACATGTCCACAAGTCTGATCTTATCATTATGACATCCCACTGATATTGTGAAAACAGAAAAGTGATATGGTGAATACTGTATGCATACAAAAATAATTGCAGTCAAAAATAAAAGATAAAGTTTTAAATCAATTTAAAAAAAAAAATTTTTACGGCGAAACAAACTTACAAAGTCAAAATGCAGCTACCATAAAAAAAACAGTGGGCAAACATTGCCTACAAACCCTAATCTAACATTGGTGAATCTCAGAGCTTAAAGGCCAAGGAATAAACACAAATAACATTGTAACTTTTAAGTTAGTGTTGATGTTTAAATCTTTGTGAGTGTGGATGCATAATGTGTATCACTGTATCAGTGTATGTTACTCTGTGTGGGGGGGTGGGGGTGGTCAGTGTCTGTACATGTATACATGTGTGTCTGTGTTACTGTCACTGTGTGGTGTGTGTACATGTGTGTGTACGTGTATGTGCACTCTGTGTGTGTGTGTGTGTGTGTGTGTATTGTGTGTGTGTGTGTGTGTGTGTGTGACTGTGTGTGTGCATGCGTGCATGTGCAACCGTGTGTATTGAGTGTGCATGCATATATATTTATGAATTTATATGTGTGTGTACTGTGGGTGTAGGTGTGTGTGCATGGGTGTGGGTGTGTGCATGTGTGTGTGCGTGAGATAGAGTGAGAAAGAAAGAACATAATTATGTGTGTGAGTGAGTGCGTGCGTGCGTGTGTTTGTGCATGTGTGTGTATGTGTGTATGCTTGTGTGTGTGTGTGTGTGTGTGTGTGTGTGTGTGTGGTATGTGTGTGTGTTGTGTGTGTGTGTGTGTGTGTGTGTGTGTGTGTGTGTGTGTGTGTGTGTGTGTGTGTGGTGGGTGTGTGGGCGTGTCACCGTGTACTACAATGCATAGTGACTGTGGTGAATGACATTGTAAACGATAGAAATAGAACAGAATAATGTTCAGCAAAAGTCAAAACAGAGCATAGTCATTGTGGGAAATGATAATATTGTAAAGAATAGTACCCAATAACTGTGAGTGTGTGCATGCGAGCCTGTCACTTGTGTGTGTGTGTGTGTGTGTGTGTGTGTGTGTGTGTGTGTGTGTGTGTGTGTGTGTGTGTGTGAGAGAGAGAGAGAGAGAGAGAGTACTATGATTGTGTGTGCCCCACTGTGTGTAGATCAATCTCTCAACGAATTGAGAAAATTTTACTGATTTTAAATTTTAATGCATTTAAATGAATCTTCTATTGTTCTAGTTCTAGTCCTGGGTGGTGTCATTTCATATTTTGTTAGCCTTTGATTTGCATGCTATATCATATGCTTCATCTGATAAATCGAAAGAGTTAAGACACGCCCACTGAAGACACATTGCGTAACAATGCACAGCGATCGGTATAAGTCCACTAGCCTAGGCCTAGGACTATGTCTAGGCCCTACCTTGGATGCGGAACTAGACGAAGCAGTCATGCTGCCTCGAATCACACGGACCCGAGCAGTCGACCATGACTTTGCAATCGATGGAATCTCTGCCAATAATCAACAGTTCAACAGCTTTAACAGGCCACATAAAAAGAGCACACAAAGCAAAGACAATACAGGAAGTTCTGTCTTGAAATAATCTTACCGATCATATGTCAAGAATAGTTATCCATCATTCGTAGTGTTTCGGCCATTTGAAATCGGTAGTAACTTTCAATGCAGTGTTCCCATTGGTCACAGTATGTCACTGCGCCATCTGTTGTCATTTCCGATATGTTAGCAAGATGATCTCCCTTGGATGATGACCCTCCAGGCCTAAAGTTCAATCCCACTCTCTCTCTCTCTCTCTCCTCTCTCTCTCTCTCTCTCTCTAAAAGGAGAAAACAACAACAACAACAACAAAGCAACACAAAACAAACAAAACAAAACAAAAACTAAAAACGTCCGAAAAAGAAAATTATACCAACCTAAAAAGATTTACCCTGAACTTTTTCACCCCAACCAATTGTACCAACTGTCAGAGATTTATTTCAGCCATAGTGGTGTCTTTTATTTATTCATTTATTTTTATTCATTTATTATTTCCTATTGAGGATAGGCTAATGCAATAGGCCTAGACATCGATGTGCTTTTTTTTTTTTTTACATCACTCCCGGTGTGTAGGCCATGCAGTTTTGTGAATTTTGTTATCTCTTCCCACCGGCACACAATGGCCTGCTCTTTCGAAGAAAAACAAAAGAGATTTTGATGTGTTTATATATATATATATATATATATATATATATATATATATATATATATATATATA
Source organism: Stramonita haemastoma (assembly GCA_030674155.1). NCBI lineage: Eukaryota > Metazoa > Mollusca > Gastropoda > Neogastropoda > Muricidae > Stramonita > Stramonita haemastoma. The sequence continues at coordinate 26,342 of JASPKP010001507.1, forward strand.
TATATATATATATATATATACAAGATATCAACGCATGATGTAGGCATACCTACCTAAAATCCCTTGTTTTATTAAAGTTATAAAATTAATAAAATAACCTGTCAAAAATACATCTTTCGTGTCCACGAATTACATGAATCCAAATCCCTAACAAAACTGAAAAAAAAAAATTAAAACTTTAAAAGCACACCTTTCTAATGTCCCCAAAACTGAAGTCTTCGCTTTTGTCCGTCTTTACTATTGTTGCCATTGTTTTTCTTCTTTTCGTTGCTTGATTTCACCTAACTAGGACAGCACTTAACATAACCAGGTAGTATTGTGTTTTAGCTTCCAAGTGTGTGTGTGTGTGTGTGTGTGTGTGTGTTCGCGTTCGTTTAGGTATGGAGGGTCGAATAAGTAGGCCTAGGTGTATTTTGGTGGTGGTGGAGGTGGTAGAGGTGTGTTTGTTTTGTTTTTTTTAGTTGGCTGTGGTTTTCTCTTGTTTGTTCGTCCTGCTGTTGTTGTTTTTTCTACATATACATACATCACAATCTTTTTATGTTGTTGTTTTTTCTACATATACATACATCACAATCTTTTTATGTTGTTGTTTTTTTCTACATATACATACATCACAATCTTTTTATGTTGTTGTTTTTTGTGTGTGTAGGAGCATGCACGTGTGTGTATATGTGTGTATGCCTGTGTGCGTGCATGCACGCGCGTGCGTGTGTGCGTGTGTGTGTGTGTGTGTGTGTGTGTGCCGTTTTTAAGAGTAGATTGATCGTAATATGTAGCTTAGATTTTAATATGATGTTTTTTGTGTGTGTGTGTTAGATCAATTTGTGTGCGGGGTTTTTGCCCAATGTTTTATTGATTTCTATGAACCATCAATAGTTGTGATGCATAGGCTACATGTTTGCTTACAAGGATATTGCAAGACTAGGACTGGTCTTAATTTTTTTTTATCCTTGCAAATCAAAGATCATTCTCTCTCCTCTCTCTCTCTCTCCTCTCTCTCTCTCTCTCTCTCTCTCTCTCTCTCTCCTCTCTCTCTCTCTCTCTCCTCCTCTCTCTCACGCGAGCGCGCGCGCGCGCGCGCGCGCACACACACACACACACACACACACACACACACACACACACACACACTTCGGCATTAACCTTCCAGGTATGTATTTCTTTTCCCCTATCCGCTGCACAATCAGTTTTATCTGTAAAAGACGGATCCGACCCGGAAGATTCAGTTTTGTCTTTTTTTTTCTTCTAGGCTACCCCCACCCCCACCCGGACCCTCTTTCTTCACACACACACACACACACACACACACACACACACAGATCTAACACACACACACACACACACACACACACACACACACACACACACACACACACACACACAGATCTATACACACACACACACACACACACACACACACACACACACACACACAACACACACACACACACACACACACACACTCCTTCGAAACGTGTTTATATAAAGAGCAGAAAGTCTCCGCTCTTTCGAGCGTGATATAAATTTCGCCCAGTCATCTGTCAGAGAGTCGTCTTTCATACAACGTTTTTTTGAATGGACCGTCTGAAAGGGTTTTAGCGAATCTTTCCTTCCCCTGCTAGGCTACACCTTTCGTCGGAGACTTCAGTTAGGCCTACCGGGTTTTAAAACTGTCAACACAGTTGTAAAGATGTGGGGAACGTGTGTAGCCGTTTTAGCTGCGTGGATGGTTATGTATTCAGTTTTCCTACCGTCAGTTGTGGTTTGCGGTAAGTATTGATGTTATATTTCGATTTTATTGATAGGAGGGATCGGTGGTCTCTGTTTTTCTTTATGGGTCTTTGTGTTGTGTTGTGGTGTGTGTGTGTGTGTGTGTGTGTGTGTGTGTGTGTGTGTGTGTGTGTGTGTGTGTGTGTGTGTGTGTGTGTGTCTGTCTG
>JASPKP010000151.1:0-10000 GCA_030674155.1 Stramonita haemastoma
AAAAAACCCCCCCCCTACTCCCCCAAAAGCGAAAAAACCCCCCACTCCCTAAAGCGCAAATCCCCACTCCCCAAAAGCACGAATTCCCCAACCCCCAAAGGACAAAATCCCCCCCCACCCCTAAAGCACAAAATCCCCCTACTCCGCTAAAGCACAAGCCTTGAAAACGTGGCAGCAGCAAACTTTTAACTAAAAGGCAAGTCAATAATACTGACAAGCAAGATGGCATCTTCTGAGGAGAATGTTTTTTGCCTTTGATAATTTGTTGTTGTTTTTTTACCAGATATAGCGCTTATATTATAAATTCCATGTTGAGTAGTAGTAGTAGTAGTAGTAGTATTAGTTGTAGATGTAGAGAGTAGTAGTAGTAGTAGTAAGAGGAGGATAGTAGCAGTAGTATTAGTAGTAGTAGAGTAAGTAGTAGTATGTAGTAGTAGTAGTAGATATGCAGTGCAGCAGAAGAGTTAGTAGTAGTTAGTAGTAGTAGATAGTAGTATAGTAGTAGTAGTAGTAGTAGTAGTAGTAATGTATTATTATTATTATTATTATTATTATTATTATTATATTATTATTATTATCACTTACTGTCTTGTGAATCCATACTTGAGTCTGTTCCCCAACCCAAAAAAGACGTCTCTCTGCTAAGCCAGCTGAGAGAAAGAAAGGGAAGAAAGGAAGAAGGCCACAGGCAAAGATTTCGTGAGAGGAGAGAGAAAAAAAAAATCGCTCAGTTTGTTTTTGTGCACGTGAATGTGATGCTGGTTTCATGCGTAACTTGCTTTGTGGTGAATATTCAAGCCTTCTGAAGTCTGACGTTATCGGCAATGTCTACCTTTTTTTTTTTAGGGGGTGGTGGTCTTGTGTGTCAAGAAGAAATGTAGACATTTGCCCTCCCCCTGTAAAAGCATCCACGCGTCAACTCTACATGCTTACCCCTTCCATTCATTTTCATATATCTATTTTATATTTCGGGATGGATCGGCCATAACGCCTCCGCAAGCCTGCTTCAGATGTCACCACGCAGGCCCTCGACTGGAACCCGCAAGGGAAGCGGAAAGTAGGTCGACCAAAACAGACCTGGCGCAGAAGCACTGAAGCAGAGACAAGGCAGCCGGAATGACGTGGGCCGAGCTGAAGAGGATCTCCCAGAACCGAGTCCCTTGGAGGAGTGTTGTTGTGGCCCTATTGGTCCCACGGGAATCCACAGGCATAAGTCAAGTCATTTTATATTTCACTACCACTTTTATGTTGCAGAAGATTTCTCTGCCTGAAATTCGGCCTGCTTTCCCTCCCCGGGCCGCCGCTGTAGTCTAGTGGTTAGGGCGTTGGACTCGTAATCTAAAGGTTGCGGGTTGGGGATCCCAGCTTTCGGGCTATGGCGTTGTTGTGCCCTTGGAAAAGGCACTTTACGGCTATTTTCTCACCCCACCCAGGTGTAAAAGGGGTACCAACCTTGTGTTGGGGGTTAACCCTGCGATAGATGGCGTCCTATCCCGGGGGGAGTCTAGACTCTCAGTCGCTTAACGCCACAGAAACCGGGATAAGCACCGGCCTGATGAGCCCTTAGGCTCGGGACAGACTTTAACTTCCCTCCCCGGGGAGAGCGCGTCGCCACGAGTGCAGCGCACCCACAATTTTTTTTCTTTTTTCTGTCTGCAACTGTATTTTCTTTCCCTATCAGAGTGGCTTTTTTTTCTACGGAATTTTTGCCAGGGACAACCCTCTTGTTGCTGTGGGTTTTACGTGCGCTAAATAATGATGTGTAACACACAGGACTTCGGTTTATTGTCTCACCCAAAAGACTAGCACCCAGACCACCACTCATGGTCTAAGGGAGGGGGAAAGTGTTGGGCCCATACGGAATTCGAACCACTGTACACTTCGATCCAGACTTTTCGCTTTCTACTTTCTAGGCAGGCGCGTTACCTCTAGAACCACTGATCCACTGTTTTCAATTCATTTATTTCTTTCTTTATTTCTAGAATAATGGAGTAAGCTTAATGTGCTTTTTCTACATCCAGTCCCCGTGTGTATGCAGTTTTGTACATTTTGTCGTCCATTCCCACCAGCACACGATGTCCTACTCTTACGAAAAGGGAAACAGGTTTTAACGTGTGCACGAGATGTTCTGCGTGCGTTCGCATGTACGGGACCTCAGTTTAGAGTCCTATTGGGAAGAGTGGAGTTGAAACTGTTGTTAACTCCAGAGGAAAAATCCTCTTAAAACAAGATTCGAACCTGGGTCAGCAGATCACGAGTGCATCACTCTAACCACCAGGCCATCCCGTCCCAAAAAGCATCCCCAGGACAACTCTACAAAATGAATGACCCCCTCCATTCAAAAAACATCCCCAGGACAAGTCTACATGTTGATTGACCCCCTCCATTCAAAAACCATCCCCAGGACAACTCTACAAAATGAATGACCCCCTCCATTCAAAAAGCATCCCAAGGACAACTCTACAACTTGAATGACCCCCTCCATTCAAAAAGCAACCCCAGGACAACTCTACAAGATGACCCCCTCCATTCAAAAAGCATCCCCAGGACAACTCTACAACTTGACCCCCTCCATTCAAAAAGCATCCCAGGGCAAGCCTACAAGCTGAATGACCCCCTCCATTCAAAAAGCATCCTCAGGACAACTCTACAACTTGACTCCCTCCATTCAAAAGCAACCCCAGGGCAAGTCTACAAGTTGAATGACCCCCCTCCATTCAAAAAGCATCCCTAGGACAACTCTACAACTTGAATGATCCCTTCCATTCAAAAAGCATCCCAGGACAACTCTACAACTTGAATGACCCCCCTCCATTCAAAAAGCATCCCCAGGACAACTCTACAACTTGAATGACCCCCTCCATTCAAAAAGCATCCCCAGGGCAACTCTACAACTTGAATGACCCCCTCCATTCAAAAACCAACCCCAGCACAATTCTACACGTTGAATGACCCCCTCCATTCAAAAAGCAACCTCAGGACAACTCTACAACTTGAATGACCCCCTCCATTCAAAAAGCAATCCCACAGACAACTCTACAAGTTGAATGACCCCCCTCCATTCAAAAAGCAACCCCAGGACAACTCTACAACTTGAATGACCCCCTCCATTCAAAAAGCAACCCCAGGACAACTCTACAACTTGAATGACCCCCTCCATTCAAAAAGCAACCCCAGGACAACTCTACAACTTGAATGACCCCCTCCATTCAAAAAGCACCCCAGACAACTCTACATGAATGACCCCCCTCCATTCAAAAAGCAACCCCAGACACTCTACAACTCGAAGCCCCCATCAAAAGCATACACACATCGCTTCCATGTTTTTACCCTAGTAGCACTCCTCCTCAGCTCTTTTTCTAGTGGGGATCCGAATTAACACACACACACACAAAAAAAAAAAAAGAAAGGGGAGTAACGTCAACGGCACCCAACTTCGGAGGGACTGAACATACCATAGGCCGATGTTGCTTGTTCTCTTTTCTGCAGCCTGACTGACTGAGAACACAATTGTAGTATTAGTAAGCTGAGCCCCTCCAATTCCATCAACAACAAACAAAATAATGAAAAATATAACAACAACAACAACAATAATAATTGATGATGATGATGAATGATGATGATGATGATGATGATGATAATAATAATAATAATAATTATATATAATAATAATAATAATAATAATAAATAATAATAATAAAAAGCTCCAATTCCATCACCATCACCGAATGCGCAGAACATCGCGCACACACGTTAAATCCTGTTCCGCTTTTCGTAAGAGTAGCAGGCCATCGTTAGTGCCAAAACTGTATACACACGGGGACTGGATGTAAAAAAAAAGCACTGAGTGCTTATTCCATTATCGTTGATATAAAAGAATAAATCAAATCAAATCAAATCAAATCACCCCCTTTGCATGTTCCCTCTATCTCCCTCATGGTCTGCCAACCTGCAAGTGCGTGTGCACGCTGTGTATGTGTGTGTGTGTGTGTGTGTGTGTGTGTGTGTGTGTGTGTGTGTGTGTGTGTGTGTGTGTGTGTGTGTGTGTGTTTTGTGGTGGTGTGTGTGTGTGTGTGTGTGTGTGTGTGTGTGTGTGTGTGTGTGTGTGTGTGTGTGTGTGTGCCCGCACGCGTGTCCGTGAGTGCTGTGCGTGGTGGTGTGTGTGTGTGTGTGGTGTGTGTGCGTGGGTGCGTGCGTGCGTGTGGTGTGTGGGTGTGTGGGCGTGCGTGGTGCGTGGTGTGATTTTCATTTCTTATCAAGAATGATGTAAGCACTTTGTGCATTTTATTTACATCCAGTCCCCCATGTAACATTAACCAACTTTTGTCATCTTTCCCACCACAAAACGCCTTACACTTTTCGAAAAGCAACGGTTTCACAACGAGTCCCGAAAAATATATTCTGCGTGCATTTGCACATGGGATCTCGGTTTATAGTCTCATTAGAAGGACTTTAGGAATGGGGGGGGGGGGGGGGGGGGGGGGGTAGAGTCGGAACTGATCGAATCGCCACGGGAAAAATCCCTTAATGAGCGCTTATTGCGAGGCAGGGGGAGTAACTGAGATAGGTGGGGCAAGTGCTGGGGTGACAACGGAATTGTTTACGCCGCCATTTACAAAGAGTTTGTGCACCGTTGATTTTTGTTGTGAGTATTTTTTACACGCCCTCCCATATCTGCAAGCATTGGTTTTGTCAATTTCATGTACCCCTTGGGTTTTTTTCTTGAAATAAAATTTAGAATTTTGAATTTGTGATAGAATAAACTCCGACTCTGTGCTTGATAATTGTCTTCAAAATTGCGTTGTTTGCATCTACAATGGCGTGTATAAGTGAACACATATGAAAAAGAGTACATAAATGAACACACTCACAGATAAATAATAAAATAAATATTGATATAGGCCTGGTGGGGACAACCCACGTCAGAGGACATGACCATTCCTACACATAGACAGATACCCACTCCTTACATACACACACACACACACACACACACACACACACACACACACACACACACACACACACACACACACACACACACACACAGGGGGACGGGATAGCCTAGTGGTCAGAACACTGCGCTTGCAATTTGACGACCCGGGTTCGATTCCGGTCGAGGGGATTTTTCCTCTGGAGTTAACATCAGTGCTGACTCGATTCCCCCCAAAAGTCTTTCGGATGAGACTAAAAACCGAGGCCCCGTATGCGAATGCACGCAGAACATCTTGCGCACACGTTAAATCCTGTTCCGCTTTTCGTAAGAGTAGGCCATTGTGTGCTGGTGGGAACAGATGACATTTACAAAACTGCATACACACGGGGACTGGACGTAAAAAAGCATATTAGTGCTTATTCCATTATCCTCGATATAAAAGAATAATAATAATAAAAAATCTCTCTCTCTCTCTCTCTCTCTCTCCTCTCTCTCCTCTCTCCTCTCTCTCCACACACACACACACACACACACACACACACACACACACACACACACACACACACACACACACACACACACACACACACACTTTTTGTGACTTTTTTTCCTGTGACTTTTTTTCCAATTACCGACCATCAGGCTATCCCGTCCCCCAAAGTGTGTGTGTGTGTTGTGTGTGTGTGTGTGTGTGGTGTGTGTGTGTGTGTGTGTGTGTGTGTTGTGTGTGTTTGTGTGTCATGTGTGTGTGTGGTGTGAGTGTGTGGTGGTGTGTGTGTGGTGTGTGTGTGTGTGTGTGTGTGTGTGTGTGTGTGTGTGTGTGTGTGTGTGTGTGTGTGTGTGTGTTCAAATAACTTAAACTGTTGTTTCACAAATTCTGATATTAAACGGTACGAGAGAAAGAATGAGAGAGAGAGAGAGAGAGAGAGAGAGAGAGAGAGAGAGAGAGAGGAGAGAAGAGAGAGAGAGAGAGGAGAGAGAGAGAGAGAGAGAGAGAGAGATTACAGTTTAATTCCCCACTGGTCACGACATAGTCAGACAGACAGACAGACAGAACAGACAGACAGAGCAGGCAGCAGGCAGAACACAGATAGACAGACACACGGACACAGACCGACAGATAGACAGACCGACAGATAGACAGACACAGATAGGCCTAGATAGAAACAGATATAGACAGAAAGGTACAGACAGACAGAAGACAGGCTGGCAGACAGACAAAAACACAGATAAATAGATGGGCAAACAGGCATGCAGGCAGACAGAGATAGACAAATAGATGAACTGGTGGATAGACAGATAGGCAAGCAGATAGACGCAGAACATCTTGCGCACACGTTAAAACCAGTTCCACTTTTCGGAAGAGTAGGCCATTGTGTGCCGTGGGGATGACAAAATTAACAAAACTGCATACACACAGGGCTAGATGTAAAAAAAAAAAAAAAAAAGCACACGAGTGCTTATTCCATTTTCCTCACACAAAAAAAAGAGAAAAAAAAAAGAATCTCTCTCTCCCCTCTCTCTCTCCTCTCTCTCTTCTCCTTCCTCCGTCTCTCTCTCTCTCTCTCTCTCTCTCTCTCTCTCTCTCTGTGAACTGATAGACGTTAAAAAAAAAAAAGGCACATGAGTGCTTATTCCATTTTCCTCACCAAAAAAAAAAGAAAAAGGAAAAAGAATCTCTCTCTCTCTCTTCTCTCTCTCTCTCTCTCTCTCTCTCTCTCTCTCTCTCTCTCCTCCTCTCTCTGATATTTCCTCTAAATTTTCTTCGGGACCATGTTTATTTCGAGCAGTTTTGCTTATGTTAAGTCAAAACGAACATTTACTCAATATTTATGCATATGTACCTGTACAACGTTTTCAGAAGACGTTCTGAGAGTGTTAGGAACGACTAATAATTGTTACATCTTTGAAGTTTCTTTTCAGTGGTATAATGGAAGAAGTGATGCTTGTAATGTCTTTTTCCATAACTTTATGGCGATTGTGTTTTGTGTTACTTGTGTGATGTTTATCTGTACCCCAAATCAGAAGGGGCTATGGCCTATACTGAATAAACCTCGTTTTCAATTTCAATCTCTCTCTCTCTCTCTCTCTGGAGGGGGTTGAAGTAAGAGTGAAGGAGGTGGGAGAGGGGGGGGGGGGCTGTCAATAGTACTTAGCCAATACAAAACTAGGTTTGGTGGGATACTATGACAATTGTCAGTCTCCATGGTACGGAGTCACAGTACTTGGTAGAAAACTTCACATGAAGATGACAATGCAGGCCTACTTACACGTACACCTGGTGGCGATACTATTAGAGGAATATCTTTTACTTTCACCTAGTATTAGTGCTGTATGTCCATCCCTTCTACTCTCTGCTTCATTATATCACATCTGCTTCTCTTTCCTTTGTTTCAGTATCACCCCGTCATCATCATCTCGATGTAACTCCATCAGTCATTCCTGTCATCGCTGTTGACTTTGTTTCACATTGTGTGGTTTGAACTAAATAAACTTCTGTTTCTGCCAACACAAATGGTGTCATACTTATTTATGTGAAACAAATCTCGACATGGCTGACATCAACTGCCCTGCACCTGGATGCGACATTTCATGGCCCGCGGCCACACCGGAAGCTGTGCTCATACGCCTGCTGGACCTCCACAGCGCCACAGCACACGCAGCTCCTGCGCCCACTCCACACACGGCAGCCAAGGCGGAGAAAGTCCGGCGCCCAACTGTGTCAGCAGCTGGGACGAGCGAGGCTTGGGCCTACTTCCTCCAGAGGTGGGCTGATTACAAACAGGCAACACACCTCAATGGTCCTGACGTGATCTTCCAGCTGCTTGAGTGCTGCGATGAAGACCTCCGCAAAGACCTGACCAGGACATTCGGCGCCATGTCCGCCAGTGATGAAGCGACTGTGCTGGGAAACATCAAATCATTGGCAGTTCAGCAGGAAAACATCATGGTCGCCCGCGTCCAGCTACAACAGATGCGACAGGACCGCGATGAGCCCATCAGAGCTTTCGCTGCCCGTCTCAGAGGACAGGCAGGCGTTTGCAACTACAGGGTGGATTGCCCATCTGACACATGCGTGCTGCCGAGCGACTCTCCGAGCACACCCGCACTCTCCCACCACTTGCTGTCGGCGATTGCGTGGGCGTCCACAACCAGACAGGCCCGCACCCAACAAAATGGGACAAGACAGGTCTCATCATAGAGATGCGACAGTACGACCAGTACGTCGTGCGTATGGATGGCTCCGGGCGAGACAGAAAATTCCTGAGAAAATACCAACCAGTCATCCCATGATGGCCCCTGGACCTACCTACCACCCTGCCTGCCCCTCGCGTCACGCCTTCCACCCCCAGTGTGCCCCAGTTAGAGCCGAGCCCACCTTCACCCCCCAATGGGCCGATCCCACCAGCCCCAGACACTCAGCCCCCCACCTCCTTGCCCCCTCCAGGTCCATCGCCGACTGTCACAGCTGATCGGGCTCCGGGACCACGGCACCTTCCACCCAACCAGCCAAGAGCAAGAACCTGCCATGTACCCTACGGGCACTCCTGCCACACAACGCCCCTGGCCTGATGGAGCGTGATGCACCCCCAGCCTCGGACACAAACATCAGTTCCTCCAGAATCCGACAGCCGACCTACCGTCACACCAAATGACACCCATGAACATTATGTGACAGTATGACTAAACTCATGTTTACTCCCCCCCCCCCCCCCCCCCCCCAGTCTAGTCAAACAATCCAACAAACTTTTTATAATCTTCTTTTCACACAGGGCGCTGCCAGTGGCATCTACTTGAACACTTCGTGGTTAAGACAACCACATTAGGACTGTTTTTCCTTTAATCTTCAGTTTTACCCCATTGTTAGGCTTCTTACATCAGTCTTTTTCGTTTCCCTCCAAAGACTTGGGGGCATAGAGGAATATCTTTTATTTTGACTTAGTATTAGTGCTGTTTGTCCATCCCTTTTACTTTCTGCTTCATTAATTCACATCTGCTTCTCTTTCCTTTGTTTCAGTATCACCCCATCATCATCATCTCGATGTAACCCCATCAGTCATTCCTGTCGTCGCTATTGACTTTGTTTCACATTGTGTGGTTTGAACTAAATAAACTTCTGTTTCTGCCAACACAAATGGTGTTATACTTATTTAGTTTAAAACAGTACACTTTCATCGCAGTGGGTAGCACACAGATTTCGGGGAGGGGGGTGGAGAATGGAAGGGAGGATGACTGATGCACTGCTATGGACAGGGTTTTTCACATCACAGCACACTGACACTGCCGGATGCCAAACACCAGCTGAACGAGAGAAAGCCAGAGGAGGGGGGAGAGAGAGAGAGAGAGAGAGAGAGAGAGAGAGAAGAGAGAGAGAGAGGTGGTGGTCTTCAATTGTATATTGTCTCTTCACAAAAAAGTGATATTAGACAAAATGTTGATATGTATGCGTGTGTTCAAGTGTTTACATGCATGTATGTGATGATAGTGCTACGCTCAAGAATATAATGATTATTTGTAGCAATGTCTTTAGATATATATGTAAGAAAACAATGTGGCGTGCGTGCGTGCGTGCGTGCGTGCGTGCGCGCGGCGGCGGCGTGCTGCGTGCGTGTGTGGTGTGTGTGTGTGTATTTCATTCAATGAAATATTTACGTGCATAGACTAAGCTTATAGATCTACTGCTAAAAAATAAATAAATAAAAAGAGGTAAACATATTGCAATAAAAATACTAATAAAATGATTGATTATAACATAATGTTCAAATTACAACTAGTATAAATTAAATGAAAGGGTAGGATTCCCATCCCTGATTCAAAACCCTTTTTTAAAATGTAATGTATTGCAAAAAAGGAGGGGAAGAAAACTGCCCTCATTACAGGAAGGTAGCAATGGGACACCCCTTCAATGCGTAATTAATTTCGCACAACAATTTACAGTCGCTTAGACCCTTGTTCAAAGATTTGGTATCAACAGACGGTAGATATTGTTTAAAGCCCGACACCCAAAAAGAATATGAATGTTGGATATCGTTCCACCACATATATACAGTATTTATTTCTCAC
>JASPKP010000151.1:15000-17500 GCA_030674155.1 Stramonita haemastoma
CGTGTGCGTAAGATGTTCTGCGTGCATTCGCATACGGGCCTCGGTTTTAAAGTGTTATCCGCAGGACTTTTGGGGAGAGTGGAGTCAGCACTGATGTTAACTCCAGGAGAAAAATCTCCTCCACCGGACTCGAACCTGGGTCGTCAAATTGCCAGCGCAATGTTCTGACCACTATTCCGTCCAGAGAGAGAGAGAGAGAGAGAGAGAGAGAGAGAGAGAGAGAGAGAGAGAGAGAGAGAGAGAGAGAGAGAGACTTAAAACTTTGAAACTTTGATTAAGGGAAAAGAATAAGCACCCGTAATGGCTTTTTTACATCCAGCCCTCAATCACAGAAATTTATAACAATAAATACAAATTAACAGCAAATTTATGAAAACACACACAAAAAAACAAAAAATAACAAGAACAATGGTTGTAACATCATAGAAATGCATGTCAAAATGGAGATCTTGTTTTTAAAAAAAATATGAAGAAAATGAGCACATAAAAAAAGGAAAAAAATCAGAGAGAAAAATTGAAGAAGAATTTGTATTGGGTATGGAGAAAGAGAAGAATAAAAACAAAACAAAAAAATAAATAAAGAAAAAGAAAAAGAAGAAAGAAAAAAAAGAGAGAGGGAGAGAGAGAAGCAAGGGAGTGGGTGTGGGGGAGGCAGACAGGTAGGCAGGCAGCCAAGAGAGAGAGAGAGAGGAGAGAGAGAGAGGAGAGAGAGAGAGAGAGAGAGAGAGGAGAGAGGAGGAGGAGAGAGAGAGAGAGAGAGAGAGAGAGAGAGAGAGATGCAAATCTTCTGAATCCCAGCGCTTGTCATGACTACTATCAATGCCAGCGTGTGCTGACATGAATGAAGCTATGCAGACTTTCACTGGTGTGTCATTCGTGACAAGTGAACAACACAAAGATACGACTACTGCCAGAAAGAAGAAAGAGGAGCAAGATTTGATGACTATGCTCACATTTTTGCAAGAAAGGGACCCATTTGCTGAAGGACCTGATCTGAAAAATATCTGCAGAGGTGCCATTGCTGATCCATCTATAAATGCACACAGAGCACAGGAGATTGGGAGCACTATCTTGGAAAAGATGGAAGGTCAGAAAGGGACAGAGTACAGTTTCAAAAGATCAGATCAAGTTATTGCAATGGCATCCAAAAATATGGTCAAGATTGATGATGACGTGGTCAGTGTGGATCCCCAGCTGTTGTTCCAATGACTTGTTTCTGCAGCAGGCAACATGTATGAAGATAAAAGTGAAGTCTTCAAATATGAGCTGTCAAGCTACCCATCATCTCTCTTTGAGTCACCCACTTTTCTTCAGCAAGGGAACAGAGCAATCTTTGCAGATGAACTATGGAAATTGACATTGGAAAATATGCCAAAGCTGATGCCTACTGAGGAGGTGCATATTGTCCTGGATGGTGGAGCACTCTTACAAAAGATACCTTGGTCACGTGGGTCCACATACGCATCCATCATCGAAACGTACGTCCGACACGTAAAACAGATATGGGAATCCAACTGTAGTGTTCGATGGATATTCTTCTGGACCCTCAACCAAAGATGTCACACATCTGTGAAGATCAAAGGGGAAATCATCCACTGACATCCATTTTACACCTGACATGACTCTTCAGATTACAAAGACCTGTTTCTTGCCAATCCCGAAACAAGAAACGCTTTATTGATCTGCTCAGCTGTGAGCTGCAGAACAATATGTGCATGGCCACATGTTGTGAAGGTGATGCTGATTGCATGATAGTTGCTGAAGCCTTGGAATGCGCAAAAAGCAAGGTCACTGTTGTTGTTGGGGATTACACTGATCTCTTGATTCTCTTGATTCACCATGCCAGTAGAGATGCTAAGGATATATTTCTGCAACAAAGTAAAAAGGTCAGAGAAAAACCAGCAAATGCTGGAACATCAAGCATATGCAACTGTCTCTTGGCAAATTGTGCCACATTCTGCCAGTCATCCATGCAGCGACAGGATGTGACACAACCTCTCGTGCTTTTGGTATTGGGAAACGAACAGGCCTGCGGAAATTTCAGAATTTAGAACATTTGTGCAAGCTGGCTGAGGTGTTCATGGAAGACAAAGAACATGAAGTTGCTGATGCTGGTCAAAAGATTCTGATGTGTCTCTACGATGGAAAGTCTGGATCTACTCTTGACAGTCTCAGATACCAATGCTTTTGCTCGAAAGTGGCAGTGGGAACAACGTTTCTTCAACTTCATGGCTTACCGCCAACTTCTGCTGCTGCCAGGTATCACAGTCAGCCAGTGTATTTTGCAGGTCCAGCAGTGGATTGGAAATAATAACCTGTGGCCTGAAGACTGGGGATGGAAGAGCATAGACAACCAACTTGTCCCCATCACCACAAACTTGCCACCTGCCCCCACGAAGCTTCTCCGAGTCATCCGAGTCATCCGCTGTAACTGTAAAGCTGACTGTCATACAAGGAGGTGCACATGCAGGAAGCATGGACTTGACTGCTCCCCTGCTTG
>JASPKP010000151.1:22500-27500 GCA_030674155.1 Stramonita haemastoma
TTGATTAGTCCTCATAACACACAGACAAAGAACCACAGTTAACTCAACTTGAGGACTGAGGTGTTCCTTTGACGTGCCTCAGCCTTTGACAGGGCCCTGGCCAACAGGGGACAAAAGAAATGACTGAACAACCAAGCCTAGGCTATGGGGCTATGTCAGTACGTGTGTACCTGAGACAAGTCTGCTTCAGTAAATAAAACAGCACTCCTGAACATTCTCCCCAACCTTTTGAAGGGAGTGAACAGTCCTCTTGCAGTTGATTCAAACTCTAATGAAGAGCCACTTGGAAGGAAAACTGCCTCCTTTAGCCTAGAGCCCATGACAAGAGTAGGAGTAGGCCATCGTGTGCCGGTGGGAACAGATGACAATATTTACAAAACTGCATACACACGGGGACCGGATGAAAAAAAGCACGTGATTGCTTATTCTGTTATCCTCGATATAAAAGAATAAATAAATAAATAAATAAATAAACAATGATCTCTCAAACCAACCTGAACATGTCCCATCTTCAATGGAGGGGAAAGAGGGGGGAGGGGGGGGGGAAGAAAGGGGGGGGGAGAGAAGGGCAGAGGGGGAAGGAAGGGGGTGGAAGGTAGGTTGAAATATAACACTTGAACAAAAGGCGCCTTCCTTACATTCCCTAAATCGGAAATCTCCGCTGGGACGCTACTTTAATCACAACAACAACAAAGGCACCTTCCCATCTTATGCCGTTAACAATCAAAGAGCTCATCAGGCCCGTGCCGCACTTTCGGCCTCATAAAGAATTGTGCTAGTTTGGGGATCCAGGCCCCGAAGTGGGATGACTTGCTGCCGCGGTAATTGGAAAAAAAGTCACAGGAAAAAAAGTCACGGGGGAAAAAAAGTCACAATGGTGGCTGTGTGATACATATACTCTCTTCTACAACAAAAAGTATGTGTGTGTGTGTGTGTGTGTGTGATGGGTGTGGGTGTGAGTGAGAGAGAGAGAGAGACAGAGACAGACAGAGACAGAGAGACAGAGACAGAGACACAGAGAGAGAGATTTGATTTGATTTATTCTTTTATATCGAGGACAATGGAAGACAGAGACAGAGACACAGAGACACAGAGAGAGAGATTTGATTTGATCTGATTTATTCTTTTATATCAAGGATAATGGAATGAGCACTCTTTTACATCCAGTCCCCGTGTGTATGCAGTTTTGTAAATGTCATGTTCCCACCGGCACACGATGGCCTACTCTTACAAAAGCGGAACAGGATTGAACGTGTGCTCAAGATGTTCTGCATGCCTTCGCACACGGGGCCTTTGTTTGACCTGATTGTGACTTTTTTTCCTGTGACTTTTTTTCCTACCCAATTTTGTGACTTTTTTTCAGTGACTTTTTTCTGTGACTTTTTTTCCTACAACCGCTGCTGCAGTCCCCTAATCGGATAATTCCGCTGGGACGCTACTACAATCTCAAACAAACAGGCACATTCCTGACTGTACATGGTCTAAACTACTGAGGGTTTTACTGTCTGTCTATAAGTGAACACTTTCAGGGCAACAGTTTCTTGTTCAAAATCAATGTGTTTTATAGGCCTACTTACGGCATACTCTCTATATCCTTACTTATTCCATTGCACACTTCCTACGCTCTTTCTGGTCTGCTCGTTGTGTACAGAAAAGATATTGGGAAGATGATTCCAATGACTATATATAAGACTTTACACAATCACTTTAAGACTGTTTTTTTTCTCTATGACTTTAATGCAGTTCGATATATTGTCAATATTGATGTTTAAAATATTTTTCTGTTCTTTAGAATAGGCCTAGTGAGTATAGGGGCTGGGTAGCTCTGAGGTCAGAACGCTCGCTTTCCCCAGTCCAGATTGATTGCCGGATTGATTTTAAACATTAAAGTTCTCTCTCATGCCGAAGTTGCGCTTAACGGCACATTTTCGCTTCAATAAAATGCAACAATAGTTGCTGTTTGACTGTTCGAGACGACGACGACGACGACAACGAAGGAGAAAAATATCGGCGAATGCCACACCTGTTTAAATACTTTCGTTATGTCAACAACCGTTGCCAGTAAACATTTACGCCTGCAAAATTGGATTTTAAAAGTTCTTATATTACGAGGATAATGGAATAAGCACTCGTGTGCTTTTTTACATCTAGTCCCCGTATGTATACAGTTTTGTAAATTCTGTCATCCGTTCACACCGACACACAATGGCCTACTCTTATGAAAAGCGGAAGAGGTTTTAACGTGTGCGCAAGATGTTCTGCGTGCGTTCGCACAAGAGACCTCGGTTTATAGTCTCATCCGAAGAACATTAAGTTTGAGGGGAGTGGAGTTAGCACTGATCTTAACTCTAGAGGGAAAATGTCTTGACTTGAGTAGTCAATTTTACAAGGTGATCAATACATGATCTGACATTTCTAAATCCAGCTCGACTCACAAGACTGATTTTTATTCTTTTCGCAATAATGATAATAACAATAATAATAATAATAATAATAATAATAATAATAATAATAATAACAATCACATCTACACCTCCATCACACTACCTCAGCACAGTGTGTGTGTGTGTGTGTGTGTGTGTGTGTGTGTGTGTGAGTGTGTGTGTGTGTGTGTGGTGTGTGTGTGTGTGTGTGTGTGTGTGACAGAGGAAGAGAGAGAGAATGAGAGAGACAGAGAGAGAGAAACAGAAAGAGAGACAGAAAGAGACATTGACATAAAGAGACAGAGAAATACAGACAGACAGACAGACAGACAGAGAGAGAGAGAGAGAGAGAGAGAGAGAGAGGAGAGAGAGAGAGAGAGGAGAGAGAGAGAGGAGAGAGAGAGAGAGAGAGAGAGAGAGAGAGAGTATAATGAAACAAGTATAATGAGTAAACTGTTAATTGTATTTTTTTTATTTTTTTTTTTATTCTTTTATAAATTATATCGAGGTTAATGGAATAAGCATTCATGTGCTTTTTTTTTCAACCAGTCCCCGTATGTATGCAATTTTATAAATATTGTCATCTGTTCACACCGACACACAATGGCCTACTCTTACGAAAAGCGGAACAGGATTTAACGTGTGCGCAAGATGTTCAGCGTGCGTTCGCACATAGGGCCTCGGTTTGTAGTCTCTTCATCCGAAGGACTGTAGGGGAGAGTGGAGTCAGCACTGATGTTAACTCCGGGGGAAAAATCAAGAAATAAGAAAATATAGAACTAGGCCTATGGACTTACCTCTGACTGCAGGCAGACAGAAGGGGGATGTCCACAGCCACAAGACAAACACCGGGGTCTCTCATTGTGAAGAAGGTCGTAGGTTTGCAGAAACTTCCATCACGACTTCGACTGATTGTTTCTGTCAGTACAACTCCACGTTAACCTAAAAACAGACGATGATGATGTTTCTTGATGATGTTTCTGTCAGTACAACTCCACGTTAACCTAACAACAGATGACGATGTTGTTTCTGTCAGTACAACTCCACGTTAACCTAACAGATGACGATGTTGCTTCTGTCAGTACAACTCCAGGTTAACCTTACAACAGATGACGAAGTTGTTTCTGTCAGTACAATTCCACGTTAACCTAACAACAGATGAGGATGTTGTTTCTGAATAATTATCATGGATGGTGATGGCCTTTTTATAACTCATATTTAAAAAAAACCAGCTGTCAATCCATAACATCAACTGAAAGTAGCTGTACACTGGAAAAGTTGGTCAGTTCATTTTATCTTGGAGAATGTTGGACACTTACACAGTGATGCCGGTAGCAGAACTAGTGACAAGGCCATCAAATTATGTCACTGGGCAATTTGGCAGGTGAGATTGCTTCTTAACGATATTACATTTCTTTATTCATTAAACATTCTTACTAAGCAGTGTTCCACAAAAGTTTATCAAATACATCTACCGTTGTTGAAATGTTTTTGGAACAAACAAAAAAAGAAAACAAAATTCATCTCATCCTGTTGGCAGCCCAAGGACAGACAAAACACTTCTTCACAAAACATGACGGTTCTTTCCACACATAACTTGACAAATCACTTGACATTCTTTGACAAATCAAGTTTAGGATTCCCAGTGAAGGAAAATAAAAGTCGTTAATCAAGCCACACTAACAGCAGCCACCACCTTTTCATAAGCCTACTTGGTTGGATTGCCATCATCAGTGTGCACCCCTGGGGTAGGCCTAGCTAGTCTGGAGGAAGCAGCACCGACAGATGAGATCTTTGGCTGAAGTTATGTCTAATATTGCCGAAACACACGTTATTAATAGGCAAACACACACTCTTTTAACACCAATACACAATATCCACTGTAATTCCAATGCTTGACAGAGAAAATAACCATGATCTTTCCACACAAATGAAGGAACTTCTCATCCCGCCAAAGTCGGACACAGACGCTAAACGCAGAAGACAATGAATGGAAGAGGCATGCAAACAATCTGATTGGTCAGAATCAGACTGCGCTTCTCACTAGGCTACTGTCTGTTCGGCTGGCACACAGGCCTAAAAATAATTCCGTACATGTGCGCCGTCGCAGGTCACGTGAGTTGACAGCGGTTTACCGGCTGCTTAGGCTACGGCTGGCGTCTGCATTGTCAGCCATAAGACATACAATAATAACAGGAAATCACGAAAATGCCCGTAAAATGAAGGATCTACCGATCTGTTTTCGACGCCGTATATTTTTCATATGATCTGGTATTTCGTCAACAGTTTCTTATAAAGAGGATCGAGGAAAATCAATCAGGTTTTCTTTTGCCTGGTGTTTTGCTTGATAATTTTATTGGTTGTGTGAGTTTTTGGTGATACCCCTGACTGCTCATTGTCGTTTCTTTTCCCTCACATTTTCTTTTTTTGTATTGTTTACTTACCTGTAAAAATAATCCTGGGCATAATTTGTGTGAAATAGCAACTTCAATAATAAAAAAAAATGGTCGGAATTTGCATGACTAAAATAAATTATTAAAAGCAGAGAACGTGTGAGATGAATAAAAGCAAAGCCGG
>JASPKP010000151.1:37500-42500 GCA_030674155.1 Stramonita haemastoma
AGTAGGCCATCGTGTGCCGGTGGGAACAGATGACATTTACAAAAACTGCATACACACGGGGACTGGATGTAAAAAAGCACAAGAGTGCTTATTCCATTATCCTAGATTTAAAAGAATAAATCAAAATCAAATAAATCATAACACAGAAACATAATGAATATCTGGCCCACATACCCCACTAAAGAAACATGCCCCACAAAAGAAATACTCTTATTTCATTTTATTTTATTTATTCTTTTATATCGAGGATAATGGAATAGCCTAAGCACTCGTGTGCTTTTTAAAGAAAAAAAAATTGTTCTTATATCCAGTCTTCAGTCTTCAAGTACGTTACACAGAAACACAATGGGCACCTGGCCTGGCCCACACACCTCACAAAGAAACCACTTCATCTTCATCTTCAGTCTGCGAGGTGGTCCGGTAACAGCGTTGTCCGGTGGACAGGTTTACATTGTTCTGTCCATAGCTATTGGCTCCGCACTGGTTTCGTTGAAAATAAAGAAAACTTCACAGAATATGGTCAATAACTTATACATTCATTTTTTAATATAAAAACTAGAGGTGTGTGTGTGTGTGTGTGTGTGTGTGTGTGTGTGTGTGTGTGTGTGTGTGTTGTGTGTGTGTGTGTGTTGTGTGTGTGTGTGTGTGTGTGTGTGTGTGTGTGTGTGTGTGTGTGTGCGTGTGCGTGCGTGTGCCTGTGTTGGTTATTTTATTTATATATTCTTTTATAACGAGGATAATGGAATGAGCACTCATTTGCTTATTTTTACATCCTGTCCCCGTGTGTATGCAGTTATGTACGTTTTCTCATCTGTTCCCACCGGTACACAATGGCCTACTCTTTCAAAAAGCTATACAGGACTTAACGTCTGCGCAAGATGTTCTGCGTAGGTTCATACACGGGGCCTCGGTTAATAGTCACACCCGAAGGACTTGTGGGGAGAGTGGAGTCTCCAATGATGTTAACTCCAGGGGAAAAATCCCCTCGAACGGGATTCAAACTGCAACCACTAGGCTATCCTGTCCCCCGTGTTTTATTTTTTATTCTTTTATTTCGAGGATAATGGAATAGGTACTCATGTGATTTTTAAAAAAATACATTCATCTAGTCCCCATGTGTATGTAGTTTTGTAAATTTTGTCAACCGTGTGTATTTATTATTATTTTATATTTATTCATTCTTTTACATCGAGGATAATGGAATAAGCACTCATATGCTTTTTACATCCAGTCCCCTTGTGTATGCAGTTTGTAAATCTTGTTATCTGTTCCCACCGGCACACAATGGCCTACTCTTACGAAAAGCGGAACAGGATTTAACGTGTGCGCAAGATGCTCTACGTCGGTTCGCACACGGGGCCTCGGTTTATAGTTTCATCCGAAGTGTGTGTGTGTGTGTGTGTGTGTGTGTGTGTGTGTGTGTGTGTGTGTGTGTGTGTGTGTGTGTGTGCGCGCGCGCGCGCGTGTGTGTGTGTGTGTGTGTGTGTGTGTGTAGTAGTAGTCTTCAATTTTTTACGTCCTTCCACATACAGTGATACCGGACTGGGTTTGGGGAGGGGGGAAAGTATAAATAGAACAAAAGAAAAATAATAAATAAATAAATAAATAAATAAATAAATAAATAAATAAATAAATAAATAAATAAATAAATATGAGCATAAACATATGAGTAAATAAATTAAGATAAAGAATGAAAACACATTTACCCATATAACAAAAATAAAGTAACAATAAGAGCTAAAACACTGGTGAAATTTAGAGAGAAAGAGAGACAGTGACAGAGAAAATGGCTGGGAATGGAAGGGATTTAGATAAAAAATAAATTAAAAATTGATGACGTGTGTGTGTGTGTGCGCGCGCGCGCGCGTACGTGCGCGCATATGCGTTTACGTGTGGGTGTGCATGTGTGCGTGTGCGTGTGTGGGTGTGGGTGTGGGTGCGTGTGTGCGTTGTGTGTCTCTGTGTTTGTACTCTTGTGTATGTATGTAGTTATGGCTGAAGATATCCTCATTCTATTAAGCGAAACTGTGTGATAACCATTAACAACAGAAAAAAATAAAATTCAAAAAAGAAACAACAACGCTATAACTACAACAAGTGCCCAATGGGACTTAACAATAAACTCTTAGCGATAGCAAACACTAAATTGATATTATCTAAAACTTGTTCAAGGGAAGTTTCAGAAAAGCTCGGTAAGTAATGTTTTAAAGTCTTGCATTCAAGTACAATATGAGTATTTGAAATATTATTGTTTCCACATAAGCATTTAACATCCTTGCTCAATTTTGTGATAAAAGCGTTTAATCGAATTCTAAAAAATAAAGCCTCAAGCTGTCTTTCCTTGACAATATTTCTATAAGTCTTTGACTGATGTATGCTTTCATAGACACTTTTATCCCGGTTGGAACCCATTTTGCAAACCGTTCTTTGCTGTATTATTTCAATGAATTTATTTGAGGATGCTTTTTCTAACATATGGTATCCTTCTTGGATAGTTAAAGGAATACGTAACTCAATGTTTCCACTTTTATTGTCTGCACCTCTTTTTGCAGCCCTGTCAACCCATTCATTGGAGTACAATCCTACGTGTGAAGGTATCCAAAGAAAGGTGACAAAAATACCTCTTAAACTTAAAAGGTGTACAATATGTTTTGTATCTAATATAAGCTTCGAATAATTCTTGTAATCTGCAGATTTTATGGCATGTAAAACTGATTTGGAATCCACACAAAGTAAGATCTGATGAAAACTATATGGATGATCTAGCATGTATGTTAAGGCCATTAAAATTGCGACCAGCTCAGCTGTAAATACTGACCGATTTACACCAATATGATATGATTTTTTCTACTTTTAGAGCTGGTATAACAAAACCTGAACCAGCTTGGTGGTTGTCTAATAAGGAACCGTCAGTGTACACTTTAAGGTAATTACAGTAGTTATCATGAACATAAGATCTAACAGTAGCTGCCAAAACATTTGGATTCTCGTTCTTCTTCATGTCCGTGTAATTAATATCAAAATTTGCTGGATTCATTTCCCAAGAGGGGCAGGCTGAAACTACTTCTTGTGAGTCTACATTCATTTTATCAATTTCAGATTGCTCATAAAGATCCTCCACGTAAGTACCAATAGTTGTTAAAGAACGGATTTTTTGAGCTCGTTTAGGAAAAAGTATATCAGATTTTATTTTTACGTCTTCCAATGCAAAGTTTTTGGGTGTTGAACTTCTCAGTACATATTTGGCGCATGCAAGTTTTCGGTATTCATCTAACGGCAGCATTCCGACTTCTGTATATGTCTCAATTGCTGATGCATGAAAAGGTACACCAAGAATAAGCCTGTATGCTTTACAATCTATACTCTGAAGCTTCCTCAATAAATATTTTGGCGCATTAAAAAAGACTTCATGTCCATATGATAATTTTGATCTGATTAATGATGTCGATAAATGTTTAAGGACTGACAGATCTTGCCCCCAATACTGCTTACTAATAATTTTCAGGAGATTTAAGCTTTTTCTAGCTTTAGTTAGAACATGTTCAATATGGACATTCCATGTTAACTTTGATGTAA
Source organism: Stramonita haemastoma (assembly GCA_030674155.1). Lineage (NCBI taxonomy): Eukaryota > Metazoa > Mollusca > Gastropoda > Neogastropoda > Muricidae > Stramonita > Stramonita haemastoma. The sequence goes on from JASPKP010000151.1 coordinate 41,077, forward strand.
GAAATACACCCAAAAATTTTACTATTTGTTTGTAATAAATTGTCTCATTTTCAATCTTAAACACTGGTAATTCTGTTGGATCACTGCCATTATTGAATAACACCATATGTGTTTTTTCTGCAGAAAACGTGAGACCGTTTTCTATTATATATTGATTTAGATTATCAAGCTGTTTTTGGTATGTTTTTCTACTGTAATTTAAAGCTCTTTTTGACGTGTTTCGTTTCATAGTAACGGTCATCCAAATACAAATATCGTCTGCATATTGTACTAAAACTACATCCTTTGATATATGCTTCGAAAGATCCTGTAACAATATGTTAAATAAAACTGGAGCTAATACAGACCCTTGCGGCAAGCCCATTTGAGGACATTTAGAATTGGAATATGTATTTCCTACCCTCACTTGAAATGATCTGTTACTAAGAAAACACTTGATGTAATGATAACAGTTACCAGAAAATCCAATTGACTTTAACTTACTAATTAATTTTGCATGCCATACCTGGTCATAGGCCTTCCTTATATCAAAAAATATTGCTAGAACATTTTTTCTTCGAGCAAATTGTTGTTTTACACATGTTGTAAGCTTTACTAAATTGTCCATTGCAGATCTCCCTTTCTGAAAGCCTGCTTGATTGATTGGTATAATGTTATTTTTCTCACAATAATAAAGTAATCTCCTTAATACAATTCTCTCCATAAGCTTACCAGTGTGAGAGGTTAATGAAATAGGCCTATAGCTTGTAATTTCTGTCTTGGGGTTTCCTCTTTTATGAACTGGTACAATAATTGACTGTTTCCACTGTATGGGTATAACACCCTGAACCCAACATTTATGGAAAAGTTCATGTAATAAAATAATGAATTTTTCAGGTAAGTGTTTTATCATGTTATTTGAAATAGCATCTGCTCCAACAGATGTTTTCTTATTAGGAAGGGATATGATTACATCTTTTACTTCCTGGACTGTTATTGGAGCATTAAAATAAAGGGTGTTATCAGGTAAGGGATCTGTGTACTTAGCTTTACTTTCCTCATGTTTTCTATATTCTCTGTGCTTAGCTGATAGACCCTTCAAACACATTGTTTTTGAAAACATCTCAGCAAGTGCTTCAGCCTTTTCTACATCAGAAGGGAACTCTTTGTTTTCAAGATTGATAGAACAGGATGGAAGGTTTATACCTTTCTTCATCTCGTTTATTTTAATCCATATTTTTGAAACGTCTTTATGACTTGAAATTTCATTTGTACAAAAGGAAGACCAGTACTGTCTTTTAGCCTGTGCTATAATCATGTTACAATAATTTTTGGCCTTCTTCTGCTCAGCGTGATTTTTTGCTGATTTATCTTTTAGAAATAATGTATGTGCTAAATGTTTATTATTTACTGCTGATTCACAATCTTGGATCCACCAAACATTT
>JASPKP010000151.1:47500-50000 GCA_030674155.1 Stramonita haemastoma
CATCGGCAAAATCCAGATCTTCCAGCGTTTTTGTTGCTGTCATTGTCATGGTCCATCTGATCCCTCTCCTCTCTCCGTCCATGGAATTCTTCATAATCCAGTCCATGGCCAGGATGAAGAGGAAAGGCGATAGGGTGCAGCCCTGCTTCACTCCTGTGCTGACGCCGAAGGCTTCCGTGAGCTCTGTGTCGCAGATCACCTGGGATTTGAAGTCGCCGTACAACATTGCAATGACCCGGACAAGTTTTGCAGGGACTCCATAGTGCCTTAGGATCTTCCATAAGGACTCTCAGTGGATGCTGTCAAACGCCTTCTCCAGGTCAATGAAATTGACGTACAGCTGTGTATTCCACTCATTGCTCTGCTCCAGAATCTGGCGCAGAGTGAAGATGTGATCTGAGCAGGATCGCCCAGGGCGGAAACCTGCTTGCTGTGGTCGGAGGTCTTCCTCAAGGGCTGCCGTCAATCTGGACAGCACAATCCTGCCGAAGGCCTTACTGGTGAGGGAAAGAAGTGTTATGCCCCTCCAGTTGTTGCAGTCTCCAAGATCTCCCTTTTTGGGCAACTTGAAGATGAGACCAGTTTTCCATGCTTCAGGGATCTGACCTTCTACCCAAATCTGCCTGAAAATCTCAGTCAGAATGGGAGCCATCACATCCATATCTGCCTTTAGCATCTCTGCCGTCACACCATCTGCCCCTGGTGCCTTGCCGCTCTTCATTGCCTTGATTGCTGCTGTCACTTCTTCCAGGCTTGGTGGATCGGTGCAGATGTTAAGGTCTATATCTGCCAGCTGGATGTCTGCTAGCTGAGGGGGGTCCGGTCTGTTCAGAACCGACTCGAAGTGTTCCCTCCAACGCTGTAGTTTTCCTGCCTCACCCTCAACAACCTTTCCATTTTTGTCCTTCACTGGCACATCGCAGTTTTTAAACCCATTGTTCAGCTGCTTGTTGATCTTGTACAGCGTCTTTAGATCATTTCTACCTGCTGCCTCCTCTGCCTCATCTGCCAGTTTCTCTATGTAGTCTTTCTTGTCGGCTCTTGTCATCTTCTTCACCTCCTTGTCTTGTTCTGCATATTTTCTTCTGAGCTGTTCTTTCAAGCGTTCTGATCTGGTGTCGTTGATCTTCTGCTTAGTTAACGTCCTCTCATCTATCTTTTTCCAGGTTTCTTGTTTGATCCACTCTTCTTTCTTCTTTCGTCGGAAGCCTAGTACTTTTTCTCCTGCTTTCCGAAGTACCTGATTGAAGCTGTCTATTGTTATCTCCTGCTGTTCCCCCAGTGCCTGAAATCTGTTCCTCACTTCCACTGCAAAAGCATATTTGGTGAGCGTCTCATTCAGCCTGCCAGAGTCTAATCTTTGCTGACGTGCCTGTCTTCCTCGTGATCGACGCAGCTTCAAGGCAACGACGGCCAACACAAGGGTGTGGTCACTGGCAACATCCGCTCCTCTGTAGGCCCTGACATCCTGAAGAGAGCTTCTCCATCTTCGGTTGATGATGACATGGTCTATCTGGTTTTTGGTGGTCCCGTCTGGCGACGTCCACGTTGTTTTATGGATGTGTTTGTGCGGGAAAAGGGTGCCTCCGATAAGCAGGTTGTTCTCTTCACAGAAGTCCACTAGTTTCTCTCCATTTTCGTTAATGATACCAATTCCATGTTTGCCCATAACATGCTCCCTCCCGGTGTTGTCACTGCCCACCTTGGCATTCAAATCGCCAAGGATGAGCAACATGTCATGAGCACGGACGCTCTCCACGGCTGTTTGGAGTTGATCGTAAAAATCGTCCTTGACCTCTGCATCTGCGTTTTCAGTTGGTGCGTAGCAGACTAGCACTGTCAGCTTGGTGTACTTGGAGTGGAATCTTGCTTTCAAAAGTCTTGGTCCGAATGGTTTCCACTCTAGCAGTGTCTTTTCAGTCTTTCTATTGAGGAGTAGTGCTACTCCCTCAGAGTGCTGGTCATCTGATCTTCCCGAGAAGACAATGGTATGTCCTGACGCCAGTCTCCTCTTTCCCGTGCCGGTCCATCTGACCTCGCTGACCCCCAAGATGTCCAGATTGTAGATGTCAAACTCTTTGACTAATTGGGGCACCCTGCCAGTCTGGTACAAGGTCTGGACGTTCCAGCACCCCACCCTCATTTTCTGTTTCGGCTTCAGGAAATCCACCATCGGGGCGCCAGCTCCCTCTCGGGTTTGGCTGTCGTCCGTCATTAGTCCAGTCGCCTGGTGCGCTTCATTACCGTCGCCACCAATGTCGGATTCTCTAGTATAGGTTTCTGTAACAGGCTTTTTTTTTTACATGATGGGGTTGTTAGCCCCATCATAACCTATTTTACCTCTAGGTGAGGTTTCCACCTTAGTCACCTCTTACGACATGCCTGGATGGAGGGCAGAGGCTTTATTCTTACAATACTCGCTAAGCAAGTAGGCCTATACCCCACGAGCCTCAGGGGGGAGGAATCGTATCGGTTGTGAAAAAAGAAAGGTCCATTATTA
>JASPKP010000151.1:62500-72590 GCA_030674155.1 Stramonita haemastoma
CTCCAACAAATGCCGCTGACTTAGAAGAAAAAGAAAACTTCTACGAGCAAGTCCAAGCCATAATGGACAAAACGCCAAAGAGGGACATGAAGATCCTAATGGGAGACCTGAATGCAAAAGTTGGGTCAGATAACACCAACAGAGAACTGATCATGGGCAAACATGGCACGGGAGACCAGAATGAAAATGGTGAACTCTTAGCAGAGTTCTGCACCTTCAATGACCTGGTCATTGGAGGCACCATCTTTCCCCACAAGAAAGTCCACAAGACCATATGGACTTCCCCAGATGGCAAGACTGAAAACCAGATCGACCACATCACCATCGGGCGAAAGTGGAGAAGGAGCCTGCACGATGTCAGGGTGAAGCGCGGAGCAGACGCAGCGTCAGACCACCATCTTGTAATAGCCATCCTCAAGACAAAGCTCAAAGCCTTCATCGACAAGGCAGGAAGACCATCGCACAAATTCAACGTGCAAAGCCTTAAAGACAGAGCGAAAACAGAAGAATTCAAGCTGGAACTAAGAAATAAATTCAGCATGCTTGCCCAGATGCCAGAGGAAACAATCGAAGAGCAGTGGCACAGTCTACATGAGACATGGAAGACAACATGCCAAGCAGTCTTGGGAAAAAATACAAGAAAACACAAGGAATGGCTGACAACAGAAACATGGGCACTGATCACCGAGAGAAAACAGCTGAAAGACCAGATCAACAGAACACAAGATCAGGAAGAGAAGCAGACATTACAAGCACGATACTGGGACAAAAACCGTGCAGTAAAAAGAAGTGCAAGAAAAGACAAGAGAAATTTCATTGAGGAGCTGACTCAGGAAGCAGAGACTGCAGCAGGCCAAAGAAACATGAAGAGACTCTATGAGATCACGAGGACTCTCTCAGGAAAAAACAGTAAACCTAATTGCCCCATCAAAGACAAGAACGGCAATACCATTCCAGGTGAAGAAGACCAGAGAGCAAGATGGGCAGAGCACTTCAAAGAAACACTCAACAGACCAGCACCATCTGTCCCACCAGATATCCCACCACCTACTGAAATCCTTGGCATCAACACCGGCCCCCCCACCAAAAATGAGATCACCAAAGCCATAAAGTCTTTAAAGTCAGGCAAAGCAGCAGGTCCTGATGGTATACCCCCTGAAGCACTGAAGGCAGACATCCAGACTTCAACTGACATGATGTATCCACTCCTACACAAGATCTGGGAACAAGAGAGTGTGCCAGAAGACTGGAAAAAAGGCTACCTCGTGAAGCTACCAAAGAAAGGGGACCTGTCATCCTGCAACAACTGGAGAGGAATCATGCTGCTGTCTATACCAGGGAAAGTACTGACAAGAATAATCTTAGAAAGACTGAAGACGGCACTAGACAAGACACTCAGGGATGAACAGGCAGGCTTCCGACAAAACAGATCATGCACAGATCAGATCGCCACAATGCGCATCATCATCGAGCAGTCCCTAGAGTGGCAGACCCCCTTGTATTCAGTCTTTGTCGACTTCCAGAAGGCATTTGACAGCGTCGACAGAGATGTCATCTGGAGACTGATGCACCACTATGGTTTCCCACCAAAGTTCATCACCATCATCCAACAGCTCTATGAAGATGCCACTTGCCAAGTCATCCATGATGGTAAATTGACGGAACCCTTCTGCGTACAAACCGGCGTTCGTCAGGGCTGTCTGCTGTCACCAACCATCTTCCTGTTGGTGGTTGACTGGATAATGCGACAGGCCACAGCAGGCAGGAGAACTGGCATACAGTGGACCATCACAAGGCAGCTGGAAGACCTGGACTTCGCAGACGACATCAGCCTTCTCTCACACAGGCACCAAGATGCACAAGAGAAGCTATGGCATGTTGCGGAGGAAGCCGATAAAATAGGCCTCCAAATCAACATCAGGAAGACGGAGGTCATGAGGGTGAACAACAAGAAACAAGACCCAGTGCGACTACACCAAGAAAACATCAAAGAAGTCGACAAATTCACCTACCTGGGCAGTGTCGTTAGTAAAGATGGGGGAACGGACGAAGACATCAAGTGCCGAATAAATAAAGCACGTCATGCCTTCAACACCCTTCGCCCAATCTGGAGATCAACATCCCTCTCACTCCACAACAAGATCCGGATATTCAACACCAATGTCAAGTCGGTCCTACTGTATGGCTCAGAAACCTGGCGGGTGACAAAGACCAACACCCACAAACTCCAGACATTTACCAACAGATGTCTTAGGAACATCCTTGGTATCAGGTGGCCAGAAGTAGTCTCAAACGAAGAACTATGGGACAGGACCAAACACGCTCCAATTGACACGGAGATCAAGAAAAGGAAATGGGGATGGATTGGCCATACGCTCCGCAAGCCTGCTTCAGATGTCACCAGGCAGTCCCTTGACTGGAATCCACAAGGGAAGCGGAAAGTAGGCCGACCAAAACAGACCTGGCGCAGAAGCATTGAAGCAGAGACGAAAGCAGCCGGAATGACATGGGCCGAGCTGAAGAGGATCTCCCAGAACCGAGTCCGTTGGAGGAGTGTTGTTGTGGCCCTATGTTCCCAAGGGAATCCACAGGCATAAGTCAAGTAAGTCAAGTAAGGGAAGCGGTCAGTCACTCACTCTTTCCCTGCGACAGCCAGAGGACGGCAAGACGATTTGTGGGCCGTAGCGGCAACGATGTGACGACGCTAGTATACGGTAGTTGTTGTTTTTCGGGTTGAGCTGTAAGTGAAGCATTTTCTTTTATTGTAGTTTAGTTTTATCAGGGTAGTAGTTGATTTGATAAATTCGATCGCCTATACTAACAGAATTTAATGATGGATTTGGTTCAGTGAAAGTGTGTGTAGTTGTTTCACACAGAAGTTGGTTGAGAATCGTAAGACTTTTATTAATTGATTGTGAGAGTTTGGATTTATTTTCGATTTGGTTTCGTGAGAGTGTGTATTGTTTGACACACGGAAGTTGGTTGAGAATCGTAAGATTTTTATTATTTAATTGTGAGAGCTTGGGTTTATTTTACGATTGACTGGATGTTTATCGATTTGGTTTCGTGTTATTCTGAGACGAAGTTTATATAAATCGCAGTGATCGCAGATAAATTAATGCGGACTAGTACAAAGTTATTGTGTTAAACTATTATGGTATAGTTTAATTGGAATAGACAACGTTGAGTTGGAAACTGTGGAGGTTGTCTGAAAGTAAGGACTAGCTTGGTCCTTGTGATACTTGTTTTATTATTGTACTAGGGGGCTTCAGCAACCATGTGTGATTATGGTCAGTCATATGCACGTAAAGCTGCTAGTTTTGTATGTGATTTTTGAGACGCTAGATTATGCCTGCTCAATCTCTTCCTTACCCTCTCTCTCTCTCTCTCTCTCTCTCTCTCTCTCTCTCTCTCTCTCTCTCTCTCCCTCTCTCTCTCTCTCTCTCTCTCTCTCTCTCTCTCTGTCTGTCTCTCTCTTTTGTGTTACGATATCCATAGGTTTGATAGGAACCAATGTTGTGGAAAAGATCTTAGCATAAACTAAGTTCTGTTGGACATTATTTAGGATAATGTCAGCTGAGAGTACTCAGGAAAGGGTTTTCCTGGTTAATTGTAATATGTGGATTTGTTATTTACAATTTTATACTCTCTGTTGGTTCCCTGTGATTAACTTGGTATCTTGGTGTCGGTGATGAAAGGAGTTTTATTCTGATACTCGGCTAGACCATAGGCGACAATAGTATTTGTTATGTGTGCCTTTCATGAGCTATGTACCTGGTTAGTTATGGGTAGTTACATGGATTTCGTATTTGTTTCAGGTGTGGTTTTAAATGTGGATAGTTACCTGAATTTTATATTTGTTTCAGGTGTGTGTTTTAAATGTGGATAGTTACCTGAATTTTGTATTTGTTTCAGGTGTGTGTTGTTTTGTTATGGTAAATGAAACAATAAACGTGTTACCATAACACCCCTGCGTGGCCTCCATCAATACGTTTGAGATGTGGAGTGCCTGAGATCATCCTACAATCTTCCCCTTCCCCATATCTTCTACCCCCATATTGTCGACCATTCGAACCTGTCTACAGACAAAAAAAAAAAAAAAAAAAAAAGCAAACGAATAATGTTACTTGTAGAACTTATAACCAACGGTGGAAACAAAAAGTAAATAAAAACACCAAAAGTGAACATTAAAACCCTAAACAATCAATCAGAACTTTTTAGAAAATTAACAAAAGAGTACGAGATCAATGTCTCTGTCTTGTAAACAAGCTACTGATATGTTCATAAACACTATAGTAAACTGTCAATAGGACTCTTCTTCAGCGATAAGGCGAGTTCACACAGCAACCCACAGTTGCTTAATATGTTGTCCAGAGAGTTCTCACATGTGATGGGAAGATACTGTTTTAAAACGGGACAGTCAAAAAGAATATGACTAACTGAAATCGTCCCATCACATATGCAACGCACATTTTTAGCATACTTCGTTTGGAAGGCATTTAATTTAAGTCTATTTATGAGACAAATGACCGATCTAAGACGCAATTTATCCAGCCCAAAACGTACACAGAGAATATGATTAAGGTCAGAAAAGGAAACATGATGATGAGAAAATCCAGCGTCTTCTTGTTTTTTTCTAACATGTTTCCAGCATGCATGTTCGTTCAAAGTATAATTCTCATCGACAGACATTGGTATGTTCAAAGTATCAGCACAATCAAAACGCATTGCCGCATTTTTAGCAGCTCTATCAACCTTTTCATTGAATACTATATTGCAATGAGAAGGTACCCAGCAAAAGGTGACATCAGTGCCTCTTAGGATTAGAAAATGTATAAGATGTAATATTTCAGTGATAAATTCTTGTCTTACTTTTGACCCGGAGTTTTTAAGGGATTGGAGCACTGATTTTGAATCAACACATAACACCACCTTCACAATGGTCCTAGGAAAATTAAGTAAATAATTTAAAGCCATTAGAATGGCTGTCAGCTCTGCTATGAAAATTGAGTGGTTTTTCCCAATGTGGTACAGTTTTTCAACCTGTAATAAAAAATTTCTATGGGGCAGAAGCATTCAAGCTAAAATTGGAAACACCTATTCCACCCCGAGATTTCCGACAATGGGAATACCACAAGGATCTGTTATCGCCCCTTATCTTTTTAACCTTCTACTTTATGACCTTCGGAGATCCCTGTCAAATAACATTGTCCTCCTTCAGTATGCAGATGATCTGTGCATGTGGATGAAGACAACAATGAAAAAGGTAACCCTCAAGAGACAGTTTTCATTTTGTCATTTCCTGCAGGCTCTATCATTTCAACTTGTAATAACTTTTCATAGAACTGTCCAATTTTTTAATCTGTTTTTTGTATTGTATAACCATTTTATTGCAAATTAATCACATGTCAGTAACTAAAAATTGACTTCTGGTGCAATGCCACTCATTGTGTGGTGGAGCGTCACATATGTGCAAATTTACTACCTGTATAGGAATGTTTGGTGAAATAAACTCGAGGGGCTTGTAAAAGTCACTCACAATTTTGTTTTGTTTGTGTGTTGTCCTGTGCGTGTGTTTTGTTAGGCTTACTACTTACTCCATGGGAAAGTCTCCATTACAGTGAGGCACCAAATTATAAGCAAGATAACCCAACACTTGGGAAATGAAAAGGGTGGGGAGAGAAATAGAGCTGATATAGATGTGTATACATATATATATACCCTAAAATCCCTAGCATAAGCCCACCATCTAGCAAACGCCCACCCCCCACTTTGGGCCAAAAGTTGTGCTTAGGGTTAACTACCTAGCAAACGCCCACCCTGCTTTTTTCAAAGAGACTATGCTCACTTTCACTAGGATTTGTGCAGACTGTTCTAAAAGTCATCTTTTCCCCCTTCCTTTCCTTTTCCTATTTCTTTCCTTTTTCTTATTCTTTGTCCCCTCTCCTCACTCCCACCCATCCTCAACAAAGTGAATTAAAATTACGTCATGCTTTTTCCACTGATGTATTTTGTGGCAAAATGCCGAAGCGACAGTCTTACACTGCATCTTTCAATGGAAGCCCTCCAGTATCTGGATAACAAAGCAGGTGGGAATGTTTCGGAGTGTGCCCCTGGTTTTTCTGTGGATAGGAAGAGGATCACGGAATGGGGTGAAAACAGAAATAGACTTGAACAGCAGTACGGAAAAGACAAACAAAAACGGAAACTGTCAAAAGGACCAGCAGTTAGATCTGAACATGTCGACCAAGGTGTGATCCATTATCTGGAAGATGAAAGCTCTGAAGGCAGGGTATTGCGAAAAAAGGACCTACAATGGAAAATGATGGAACTGGCAAATGCTTTCAATGTGGTGGGCTTCTCGGCATCAGACATATAGTTAAGTCATATAGTTAAGTCGCTGGAAACAGCGCCACTTGGTGTCTTGTTGACAAGGAACCAGCTCAAGCCATAAGATCCTTGCAGACTTTGAGGATCAACTTCTTCCACTACGTCATCGCCATGTTATCCTCTGTCCTGGTTGGCCTTCTTTGCCTCAAAGTCCCTTTTTTCTATTTTCCTTCACTTCTACTTTCGGGGTTTGTATTCACTCAATTACAGGGTTGGGCACAAAAATTACTTTGTGCAAAGGGGTCTATCCCTAGCAAACGCCCATCCCCTAATTTTGCCCTAAATCAGTGCACAGGGGGAGTGGGCGTATGCTAGGGATTTTACGGTATATGTGTGTATGTGTGTGTGTTGTGTTGTGCAGGATCTCCAGCACTGGTCTCTGGGAGACCTCCACACTGCCCTCCTGGAGGAGGACTGGCGCCCAGGCCTCACACCTGTGGGAACAACGCCACACCGATCCGATGGTGACATTGTAGTTATGTAGTTAGTAATCGCTGTATTACACCGCGAAAAGGGTTTTCATTATTAGACCAACTGTCTCCCTTAGTCACCACCAGTCTCTGAGTAGTGGCTCCCCTCAGTCCCGACCTCCCCAACCGAATCCACATCAGTCATATATCTTGTTGAACCTGCTGTGTGGAATGATGTGTTGAACCTGCTGTGTGGAATGATGTGCGGAAAGGGTTTTCATTATTAGACCAACTGTCTCCCTTAGTCACCACCAGTCTCTGAGTAGTGGCTCCCCTCAGTCCCGACCTCCCCAACCGAATCCACATCAGTCATATATCTTGTTGAACCTGCTGTGTGGAATGATGTGTGGTCTGCGTGTGTGTGATAGGGAGCATCAGGCAGGCTTTGCCTTCAGTTCCAGAGTCAGCAGCAGCAGCAGGCCTGGCCCAGTCTCCTCAGACGGTAGGCACACCTCAGCCGGTGGGCACACCTCAGCCGCAAGAGCTGAGGCGTCTGTGGACCAGTGCCACACAGCCCTCTGCCATCCACAGGCCTGAGGGGTGCACACCGCGACTGGACAGTGTGTCTGAGGTTCAGGTCAGTGTGTGTGTGTGTGTGTGTGTGTGTAATAGTCCTATATACAAGAATAAATACTGTACACAACATGGCATAAATATGTGACTTTATAAGGCCTTGAAAATCTGGATAAAGAGAAAGAGAGAGAGATTGGCATGGTAAGATCAGGTATGGTACTCACTGCAAATTCGTGGAAATTCTATAAAAGTATAAAAAGAGAAGAAGAAAAAATTGGAGAAAAAAGAAATCTACGAAAGTAGGTCAAGGGAACTAACTCTTCCATGCTGATTAGTAATTACTTTCCTTCTCTTCTTTATGTCACAAGGCAATCCAAGCCTAGGTAGACCTAACAAGAGAGCTTTTTCTGTTGATAGACCATGTGTACCAACAATGGGTGTCAAGTTTCATGATAGGGATGGACTAGCAGCTCTAATATAAGGAAGAAAGGGAGGGGGTGGGGGGCTTTCACTGGCTGTTCCACTGGGGGTCAGACAGCAATGGTTCTATTAAATTAAATACAACAGTCAGCAGGCCACCAGCCTCCCCTTTTTCATGGAGAGTCCCCCCCCCCCCCCCTCTCTCTCTCTCTCTCACTTGTCCTCTCTGTCTCTGTCTCTCTCACACACACTCACACACACACACACACAACACACACACACTCTCTCTCTTTCTCTGTGTCTCTGCCTGTCTCTCTCTGTCACTCATACCTCTCTCTCTCTCTCTCTCTCCTCTCTCTCTCTCTCTCTCTCTCTCTCTCTCTCTCTCTCTCTCTCCTCTCTCTCTCTCTCTCTCTCTCAATACCTATCCAAATACTTCACAAATGATAATGAACATTGCCTCCAAACTATTCTGAATAGTGAAAATGTTTACCAGTTGACACATTTGGGTATGTATATATTTTATGCTCTGAGAGCCAGAGAACTCAGTTAAGTACAATCGGTGTACAAAAAGTTGATGTAGTTTATGTCTCTTTGGAAATTAACTCATGACAATGCCAAAATTCTATTGTTTGTTTATTGTTTTGCTTTTAGTTTCTTCTGTTAAAATGTGTACCCCCATGTATACAGGCCGGTGACCTTACAATTAAAATCGAGTTGTCGAGTTTCTCTCTCTCTCTCTCTCTCTCTGCTTCTTTCTCTCTCTCTCTCTCTCTCTCTCTCTCTCTCTCTCTCTCTCTCTTCTCCTCTCTCTCTCTCTCTCTGCTTCTCTAGTGTCCGTCTGTGTCTCTCTGTCTGTCTGTCTCTCTTTCACTCACTCAAACACACATACACACACACACTGCTTTTTTTTATTGTTTTTTTGGTATTATTTCATGTGCTTCCCCACAACCACAATTTCTCTGTCTGTGTCTCTGTCTGTCTGTCTGTCTGTCTGTCTGTCTCTCTCCCTCTCTCTCTCTAAGTGATCACCCCATCTGTTCATTCATAATTTCTCTGCATACTGGTTCTCAAAGTCTAAATATGTGTAAAGCTCCCTGTGAGTTACTTTACCAGGAGACTAATAGGACGGGGTACGGATAGCCTAGTGGTCAGAACATTGCGCTGGCAATTTGACAACCGGGGTTCCAGTCCGGTGGAGGAGATTTTTCTCCTGGAGTTAACATCAGTGCTGACTCCACTCTCCCCAAAAGTCCTTCGATGAGACTTTAAACCATGGCCCGTGTGCGAACACACGGAGAACATCTTGCGCACATGTTAAATCCTGTTCCGCTTTTCGTAAGAGTAGGCCATCGTGTGCCGGTGGGAACAGATGACAATATTTACAAAACTGCATACACACGGGGACCGGATAAAAAAAGCACACTATTGCTTATTCTGTTATCCTCGATATAAAAGAATCTCTCTCTCTCTCTCTCTCTCTCTCTCTCTCTCTCTCTCTCTCTCTCTCTCTCTCTCTCTCTCTCTCTCTCACACACACACACACACACACACACACACACACACACACACACACACACACACACACACATGGACTCCTTTTTTTTTTTTTTAGTCTTAAATAATGGCTTTTGGTTACATTGTAACTGATATAATCTGTTTTTGTGTGTTTTTTTTTTACAATATGATTTTTAAATGACTCTAAATGTGTGCATGTATGTACGAGTATACCTGCTGAGTGGAAGAGTGCAAACGGTGTGTGTGTGTGTGTGTGTGTGTGTGTGTGTGTGTGTGTGTGTGTGTGTGTGTGTGTGTGTGTAGGTGTGTGTGTGTGTGTGTGTGTGTGTGTGTGTGTGTGTGTGTGTGTGTGTGTGTGTGTGTGTGAGTGTGTGTGTGTGTGTGTGTGTGTGTGTGTGTGTGTGTGTGTGTGTGTGTGTGTGTGTGTGTATGGCTTTTGAGTGTTGTTGTTGTTGTTGTTGCTGTTTTTTGTTTTTTGTTTTTTTCTCTTTTGGTTGTTTTTGCTGCTATTGTAATTTCTTGTATTATCTATAGGCATATTTTATTTTAAAGCTGTTGAAATCATGTTAGCTAATTAATGTTGATGAAATGATTGATGTTGTTTTATTTGTTTGTTTGCTTTTTCCCCTTTTCTTTCTTTTGTTGGCTTTATTGTTTGCTAGGGATTTTCTGCTTTGTTTTTTGTAGTTTTTTTGTTTTGTTTTGTTTTGATTTGATTTTTGTTGTTGTTTTGATCTTTTTTCTTTTCTTTAAATAGATGGCTTGATGGAAAAAAGCAA
>JASPKP010001508.1:0-17500 GCA_030674155.1 Stramonita haemastoma
AACCACATACTAACAATTTGCGGAAATCTCAATATCTACAATATCGCAATCAGTGCAAGAATATCTTTTATACTAACACAATGGTTATGCTGTTGATTAAATTTTATGATAAAGCAAAAACGTTGCATGTTTTATAATGGAAGCATGCATATATAATATCAAATGTCTTTCTTACTCACCGTTTTAGCAGGTTAAGTATTTCATAGGAAAACGACTTGGGGTATCAACAGTTTGCAACACAGATCATTCATGATTTATTATGTGAATGGGCATAAATCCTGTCTGTATAGACACACACATAGGAAGCTTATTTGATTCAAACTTTCCAAGATATTGAACGCTCAGAGATAAGTACAGACCTTAAAAATTCCACAAACAACCGGTCTGTGTCTATCTAAGCTTTGCTGCTCCACATAGTAATCATTATTGTGATATATTTTCAGAAGAAAAAAAAACTTTTTCTTTTTGACTTGACTTTGCCTTTGACATGAGGTGGTCTTTTTCCCTCATTTATGGATCTTATAGATGTTATCTATCTATCTATCTATCTATATTACTATACTATCTATCTATCTATCTATCTATCTATCTATCTATCTATCTATCTATCTATCTATCTATCTATCTATCTATCTATCATATATCTATCTGTCTACCTCTACCATAAATCTATCTATCCCTTTGTCGGGCCCGACGTGGGTTTTTAGCCTGAAGACTTGACAACCAGTTTCCCCCATTCCTCTCTCTGTTCTGCCTTTCTCAGGTTTTGTTGAGTTCTAGGCCTGTCCATTCCTGATGTTGGTCTCCTCTCTTCTTTGGTCTGCCTCTTTTTCTTCCTATGTGGTCTGCCTCTTTTCCTTCCTATGTGGTCTGCCTCTTTTTCTTCCTATGTGGTCTGCCTCTTGTTCTTCCTATGTGGTCTGCCTCTTTTTCTTCCTATGTGGTGTCCATGTGGTGATCAGAAATCCGTGGATGACTTGCTGCAGATGCGGTGAGATATTACTTACCCAAAGCTGTGTCCTTACAATTGCAGCATCAGCCTTTGCAATATTATTTTCTTACTTTGGAAATATGGATTCAGATTAGCCCAACTGTGCTGGGAAGAACGAATGATAGAAAAGTAACCAATCCAATCCAATCCAATGTAATCCAATCCTGTTGTTTTTAGCCCGCCAAGCACACACAGGCCATATCGGGGCTGTCACCTCGTCAAATTTAAAACTCAGATGAAAACTGTACAACTATAACTATACAGATTAAAATGGGGGTATACAACCAGCTTAAAAAAATCTTGATACAAACAAAGTAAAAAACACATACAAAAACGCGCAATGCACACCTGTGTCGTGTTTAGACATCTTCCATGAGTCGGAATGCGGCTACCTTCATGGAGGGCGAAAACGGCCGTATGCCAAAATTCTGACCATGGTGAACCTCGGTAGTTGAACCGAGGGGAACGAAAAAAAAAGGAATCTTATTGCCATAAAGGTCATGTAGACTTATTTGACACGGTACAAAAGCAACGGGGACGGGATAGCTCAGCAGTCAGAACGCTGGCTTTCCCCCAGCCAAGTTATGCAGCCTGGTTACCAATTAGATGGGTGACCGTTTGCGCGCCTTGGCTTCAGTACAGTTCCCTCACTTCACCCAGCTGTATATGGGTACCTGCCCTCTTTAGGGTCAGGATGGGCGCCGCCCTCAACATACTGGCCCCTAGAGAAGCTGAGGTCTCTAATACCTTGTTTCCCTACGACCACAGGTTATTACGGACACCTTTACTTTTACCTTTAAAAAAAAGCAACAAAATTTTTCGTAATCATCTACTAACTCAGAGTGACTTAAATGTAGGAATACATAAAAATATGTGCAATATAATTCCATTTTCTCTTTTCTCAAAACATTCACACACATATTTTCTAAGTCTGTTTGATAACTACTAAATAAGTTATATTTGTTGTTTTCGTAATCATCTTTTAACTTCATTTGTCTATGGCTTTCATTATAATTACACAAATATGCTGCATTTATTCCATTCTTTTTCTCAAACATTCACTCACATATTTTCATAGGTCTGTTTGAAAACACAAAACAATAATTTGTAGTTTGTCTGAAATCTTCTTTAACATTCTTTGTCTATGGCTTTATTTTAATTCACAATATGTTCTGATCTACCCTTAAGACACATCATCAAGTAAATTCTATGTAAGGTAGTAAAAATTAAAAAACAAAAAAATCAAACAAGTGTGTAACCTACAACTCATACTGGTGCTAGAGTTTTTCATAAAAAGACAAACAAACAAACAGACAACAACAACAACAACAGCAACAACAACACAACAACAAACTACTCAGTTCTGGTGTCCGAGTTTAAGGTCCTCTTGCTGTAAGGACCATACGATCTGCCCCACCTGCCTTCAACACCATTCTGGATGAGCCATCATCAGAGGTCTTGGCCGCTAGATTGCTCTACATCCCTGGTGCCTTAAAAAGAAACGCCTCTTAAAAAAAAAAAAACAAACAGAGGTGTGACTGCTTTAAACAAAAAATAAAACAACAATCCCGTGGCCTACTAAAGCCATCACCAAAACCTGATAATGAAGAAAAAAAGGAATTGCAAACTGCAAGGTTAAACCACTTGGCTAATCCTCTCTCTCTCTCTCTCTCTCTCTCTCTCCTCTCTCTCTCTCTCTCTCTTCTCTCTCTCTCTCTCTCTCCTCTCTCTCTCTCTCTCTCTCTCTCTCTCTCTCTCTCTCTCTCCTCTCCTCAAAAATATTAAACTGCTGTTACATGGCACAATAGCAAATGTAATAATATCTCACATCACTCTCGCTATCAACGAATCATCTCCATGTAGGATATTTACTCGCCATGACAATATCCTCCATTTCATTAAGTTAGGAGTATTTCATGGATTTTAGGTGGGGAGGGAGGAAGTGGGGAGGGGCGGGGGGCTGTTTTAGTTTGTTCTTCTCTTTTTCTGGGCAGGAGGGATGGATGGATAGATAGGTGGGTGGGTGGGTGGGAGAGAATTCAGGGCTTGTTGTCCTTTACTGACTGGTGACACCTGGTGTCAACGTGCTCATTCATTCAGCATTTCACCAGGTTCACTACTGGCTACAAGATGTTGTGCCAGAGGCGTCAGTGGAGGCATGATTACCACCACCACCACTTTCATCCTTACCACCATTACATCACCATCACCCACACCATCCCACCACCACCACCACCACCACCACACCCACCACATTCATCTTACCACCACCACCACCACACCATCACCACCACCACCACACCATCACACACACCACCACACCGCCACCACTTTTCCTTACCACCACCACCATCACCATCCACCATCACACCACCACCACCACCACCCACCACCACACTACCGCTGCCACCACCACACCGCCACCACCATCCACCACCACCACCACCAGCCACCACCACCACCACCTCCTCCTCCTCCTCCTCCTCTTCCTCAGGCGTGGTGTGTCGCACAGTGAGGATTCTGCCTCCCCTACAGCCCACCCACAGCCGTCCCCTGGGGTCAAGGTTCAGAGCTGTTGGCTGCACCAGCAGAGGACAGCCAGGGGTCAGGAAGCGGGAAAAGGTCATGCAGTCGTCCTTGACTTCTACCACGTGAATGGCGTCGTTCAGTTCGTCTGCTATCAGCAACATCTGTTACAAAGAGAGAGTGACAGTATACGTTAAATGTTCTGCAGGGTAAACATTTATGACAGAGAGGTTGGGATTTTGCTCCCTGGTTTTTAGCGACAAGACTCTATCTTCACCTTCACCTTCACCTTTTCCGTAGTCCCCTGACCGTGGGGACCCACTGAAGATTCTGCAACCAGCTTCATCCACTCGCTCATGGTCCTCTGCCCCCCTAGCAGATCGCTCCACCCCAGTCCATGAAGAAGTGAAAACCAGAATAAAGAATGCCATTGGACCATATAAAGAAAGAGCTTCTGACTTCAGTGAAGAATTTGGAAGCTAAAGTGGTTCAGGCAGGTCACACAAACAAGACTTGGTGGACTGGCCATGACTGTTGTACAGGGAACAGTAAAAGGAGGGAGACGAAGAGGCAGACAGAGGAAACGATTGGAAGACAGCACCAGAGAGTGGACAAGACTCTATACCACCTGGAAAGGCAACTCCACAAGTTTTGTTGCTTTTTCCAGGGAACCTGAACAGTATTGCTCCTTGCTGACTCCAGTCCCCTTCTGTGGGTACTGAAGCTGAACACTCACAGCAGATGTGGACAGAAGAGGCCAAGCATTCTGAAGACAACGCGTTCAAAAAACTCTTGGACATCTCGTCCAAACAAGGCACAAGATGAATAGACATGCCAGACAGAAATGTAAACTTGTTTATAGCTTCTCTGTCCGTCCTAGAGGCCCTGTCAAAGCTGTCACTTTGTTGCATTTCTTAATCTCATGTTAAAATGTGCAACTATAATTATTCTACGGATTTAAAATAACTTACTTCTCTCTCTCTCTCTCTCTCTCTCTCTCTCTCTCTCTCTCTCTCTCTCTCTCTCTCTCTCTCTCTCTCTCTCTCTCTCTCTCTCTCTCTCTCTCTTCTCTCTAATAGCCTAGTGGTCAGAACATTGCGCTGGCAATTTGACGACCCGGGTTTGAGTCCGGTCGAGGAGATTTTTCTCCTGGAGTTAACATCAGTGCTGACTCCACTTTCCTCAAAAGTCCTTCGGATGAGACTTTAAACCGAGGCCCCGTGTGCGAACGCACGCAGAACATCTTGCGCACACTTCAAATCCTGTTCCGCTTTTCGTAAGAGTAGGCCATCATATGCCTGGTGGGAACAGATGACATTTACAAAACTGCACACACACGGGGGCTGGACGTAAAAAAGCACAGTAGTGCTTATTCCATTATCCTCGATATAAAAGAATAAATCAAATCAAATCAAATCAAATCAAATCAAATCAAATCAATCAATCAAATCAAATCTCTTCTCTCTCTCTCTCTCTCTCTCTCTCTCTCTCTCTCTCTCTCTCTCTCTCTCTCTCTCTCTCTCTCTCTCTCTCTCTCTCTCTCTCTTCTGCTGTTTGTGTGTGTGTGTGTGTGTGTGTGTGTGTGTGTGGGGTGTAGTGTGTGTGTGTTGTGTGTGTGTGTGTGTGTGTGTGTGTGTGTGTGTGTGTGTGGTGTGTGTGTGATGTGTGTGTGTGTATGTGTGTGTTGTGTGTGTGTGTGTGTGTGTGTGTGTGTGTGTGTGTGTGTGTGTGAATGTGTCTCACCTCCTTTTCTTCCAGCATGAAGAAGCAGACGTCAGCAGGCTGGCAAGGTGTCAGAGGAGGCTGGTATGTAGCAATGGCAGCGTAGTGATAACGTCTGAACAGTCTGACCTTCCGGCTCCTGTCCTCGCTTGGTGGTCTTGGTTCCTCCACCACAGCAAAGAGGTCTGCTGCAGAGTTGGTGTCCACAGCACGGTGAGGGCCGCAGTCAATGCGGAACAGGCGACGACTGTCTGTTTTAAAGGTTTCTCACATACAACTGTTGTTAAACTGACATCCCCGTGGTCGAGTCAGGACTGGTTTCCAAACGATAGTGTTTATCAGGATCACCATATTTAACGTATGTGATTCTATTTTCTGTCTTTGAAAAGATAAAACGGATAAACTTCTGAGCTCCTCTGTATCTGTAACTAAGAGATCTCTCGTCTCGTGTCTTTGATATCCATTTACCATCTTTTGACAAACGCTTAACATATGCCTCTTTGTCTTTGTATGAGGACTCAAATGTGACACGTGCACGGTCATCTCCTGGGCACACAGAGAAAACTACAGAGTCCTCATCTTCCCCACAACAAACCTCCTCACTGACTCTGACCTCAGCAGCATGTGTGTAGGCATATTCTATCTGCTGTGCTTTGCCAATGAAGTTCTTCATGCTGACAAACATGGCATCCTGTTCTGGAATGTCTACCACATGAACTGGCCGAGAGATGCTCTGCAGCGGCAAGACCTCCATCTTCTGCAGGCTTTCTCTGCTTCCGCATCCTGTCCTGACGTCTGTGGCAGTGTTGACGATGGCACAGCTGTCGCCATCTTGAAGCGCTCTGTCTATCTTCTGGTCGAGGACTTCCAGTTTCTGAACATTACCCAAGATGATCTGCAGGTCTTCAGACAGTGTGTCTTCAGTTGTAGAACAGGCGTCTTCCAGAGATGCCAAAGCTTCTGTCAGATATCTCTCTGCTTCAGCCACCAGTGTGGCATGGCGATGTCGAATTTTAGTTTCAATGGCCGCCTTTTTCTTTTTGAATTGATCCAGGTTTTTACTATGTTCCGGTAATCTTTTCTGGATTTCCCCTTTCATCTCTCTAATCCTTGCTTTATCTCCAGACAACTGCTCTTCAGCAGCTTTCCTTGCATCCTGAAGGGTATGTGATCTGTGATGGAGATGTGCAGTTAACTTACATTCTACACACAGAAGAAGGTCGCAATCCGAGCAAAATATTTCCAGCTGTTTCTGAAGATGAACAGAACACGCAGTGACATTCCTGGCTCTGTCCAGGTCCTTCTCATCAATGTAGAAGTTAGACTGGAAGCCTGACGACCCCTCTGCAGATACCGTGATGTGTTTACGACAAGCGGGACACGGGAAACTTCCCTCTGGGTGTTGCTGAATGAGGTCGTCTACACACTTCTTGCAGAAAGTGTGGGAGCAGGGCAAGAGTCTAGGGTCTCTGAAGATCTCCAGACACAAAGCACAGGTCAGTGCTTCTCGCTTGTTTGGAGTCAGGGGCACATAACTGTCTTGTGCTGCCATGTTGAAACTGGGAAAGTTGTCTTTCTTTGGCTATGCAGTTTTGATTGTGGAAGATCATTATGACGACAGAAGGGAAACACAAAGAGGAAGATGAGAAACAGGAAAGATGTCCTATTTTTTCTAAAGAAAGGAACTGTTTCTTTGTTGTGTTCAGTTCAACATCAGTTATGCCATTAAGGCTGGTACACAGCGAACAAATCCAACATCACTCAGTCAAGAATACTATACTCAGCACACCCTTTGCTTTTACCTATCCATGTGTTGTCAGTTCCTGCTATAAATAGCACCAGCTGGCCCCTGCTAGGCTGGCCTGGGGTGGGTTAATTAGCAGCTGAGAGGAGCTGAAAATGGGGGAAACTGACAGCTGTGGGTACTGTAAAGCAACATCAGTATGCACAGTTTAAAGTTAGAGGAGGTTGAACATTTCTCCAGCACTCGCCCATAATGTTTTTCTGTTATATGTGACACTCTTTCCTTCCACACTATTTATTCCAAGACAATCACTGATTTGGTCATATCACTTGCACACAAGGAAACCCCAAAGAAACCCAACCTTGCGACAGTTTATCTCTGCCTAACAATCAATACAGAACTCAGACACATTTTTTGGACATAGATAACACTGAAGATCTTACAATCACCACAGTAGACTGGAAGCAAGCCCACCAGGCCTTTATCTGCAAAGTAAACGATATATATATATATATATATATATATATATTGTGTGTGTGTGTGTGTGTGTGTGTGTGTGTGTGTGTGTGTGTGGTGTGTGTGTGTGTGTGTAAAGAGAAAAAAATAATAAAGTTTTGTGAATAGACAAAAAATCGACAAGACAGGAGATAAGTGAAGTCAAGTCAAAATGTTATTTTCAGATGGTGCATTGAGAAAGCATCGATTTGCTTTGTGTGTGTGAGAGAGAGAGAGAGAGAGAGAGAGAGAGAGAGAGAGAGAGAGAGAGAGAGAGAGAGAGAGAGAGAGAGAGGAGAGAGAGAGGGGAGAGAGAGAGAGAGAGAGAGGAGAGAGAGAGAGAGAGAGAGAACTCGAACTCGAACTCGAAAGGTTTATTCATGAAAAAAGGCCACTGGCCCATACATGAAGGGGGTTGCCGAATAAGGATAACGATAATTGCTTTAAGCTGACACACAACACCATTCCATGCCATGGAAACCACAGCATTGATTTGTAATGTACATCGAGACACGACACTCTTTACAGTCGGGATATGTTATGGCATTCCGAGCCTTTCTTTCCTCCAGTCATTGTCACACACCCTAGCCAAGAAAGTGATGTAATAGTTCTCTAAGTGTCTCCAAGTCCCTTGAAGCACACGATAGGGTCTCCATGTGTAGTGTGTTCTGGATTCGCTTCCCATTCCGCAAACTGGTGAGTTTGACACGTTCCTCTTTTAACATGTTTTTCTCTTGCTGTTTGACAAACCAGTACACACATACTGGCTCAGTGTCTGGTTCGCATGCGTACTGGATCACAATGTCATCTGACTCACAGGTCACAATATCTTCACCATCTGAATGATGTAGAACAGATTTTCTAAAGTGTGTATTTCTTTGTCTGTCTCTCAGCCTTTTCTGTACGGATCTATCAGTTAGAGTAGCCACATACTGTTTGACATTTCCTTTGTCGAATGCACCAACAATATTATCATCGTTCACCTCAGGCTGCAAAACACACATATCAGCACAGTCACTACAATCAGACATACACGGAGGTTCTAAATCAACAGATGAAAGCAACTTAACTGATGTTTTTGTGTTGATGTCCTGTGTGTGTGCTGTTGGTAGGTCTACTCTATGCGTATCTGCGCATGCTGCATTCTGCTGTTCTACACTTTTGTCAGGTGGACTCGAGGCACTGAAGACACAGTCACTTTCACACACAACACTTGCCTGCTTCTCTTTATGCTTTCGAGAGCGTTCCAAATCCCTGCGGGTTTGGGAGTAGGATTTTTTCCTATAGTACTGTACTTGTGTGCTGCGATTCACTGTTGGATCCGCCATGTTGGTTGACACTGCTGTGTCCACTGGTTTAAGTCGCAAGACAAAAACCACGCTGTCCCCTTCTCCTGCCACTTTCCAGCTGGAGACTGCATTGTCAGTCAGCAGGGCGCCTAAGGTCCTCTCCACAGCCGCTGGAAGTCCAGTAACTGGCATTTTTGTATGAATTACGAGTTTTACTGTAGCTCACAGAAAATGTACGCCCTGTCGGCTTCGTGTCTCGTGACCAACCCCGAGAGAGAGAGAGAGAGAGAGAGAGAGAGAGAGAGAGAGAGAGAAGAGAGAGAGAGAGAGAGAGAGAGAGGAGAGAGAGGAGAGAGAGAGAGAGACTCAAGAACTCAAGAACTCAAGAACTCAAGAATTTAATTGTATAGGCTATTCAACCCGTTACAAATCCATGTATGGTTGGATACTTTGAATAGAGCATTATATTAATACAAAAACATATTTTGAAATCAGCATCAATTACTCGAAGAACATAGCACAAGATTTCATGATGACATTATCGGCGTTTGTTGGAATGATAAATAAATCTGCCCAGATCATGGACACACGTATCATCTTGCATTAATCTTTGGAATGCAGTTAGCGATGGACATAAATTATACGATATTTTTCTGGGATAAATTTTACCCGTAGGTCACTTAGGACATTACAACACAAGAGAAAGTGCAGTTCTGTTTCTATAGCCCTGTGGCAAAAAGTACACTGAAGATCTTGTTCAGAAGTGGCTGTGTAGTGCTTTCTGTGCGTCTGTAGGTCTGATATTCCTAGTCTGAATCTGATTAGAATGTCACGAATATGCTTGTTAGGCACCAAGGTAAAGTATGTTTCCATAGATACAGACAATTTAAATGTACGGTACACACTGAATCGAGTGCTATTGTTAATATGTTCATTCCACTTTTGAAAGAAACAATCTACTAATCTTTGTCTAAGCTGTCGTAAGAAAGCTTTATGGTTAGTAACACCTTGGTTTTCCCATACAAATCCAAAACCGGTCTCATATAACATTTTACAAATATGTGATACCCAACACATTTTACCATCATTATGGAGGGACAAAAGCATGTTGTAGGCTTTTCTTGGAAGTCTAGTTTCTTCTAACTCTGTTAAACGCAGCCAATATCTGATCGTAGATATATAGCTAGAAATATATAATGGGTATCGACCAGTTTCACTGTAAACCATGTCATTTGGGGTTCTGGGGCTTACGTTTAACAGTTTTTTCAGAGCAAACGTGTGGACATTCTCCACTGACTTCTGTTGAGACAGGCCCCATATTTCTGCTCCATACAATAGAATTGGTTTAATTTGGGAATCAAAAAGTTTGACAAAAATGTCTGCTGAAAAATCCCCCAGTTTCCATAGAATTCTGAAAATGTTAATTACCCCTGTTCTAGCTTTACACGAGAGCTCACGGACTGCTTTACTGTATGCTATTCTAGTAGAAAGGAACAAGCCCAGGTACTTATAGGATTTTACGATAGATATTTCTTTTCCTTTGTAGAGCCAAACCTCTTTCTTAGCAACATATCCACCATTTCTAAATATTACAATGTTCGATTTATCAAGATTTACATGCAAATCTAGTTTTATGGATTGACTTGCTAGAACATTTAACTGGTTTTGTAAGCCTGAAACACTGTCAGATATCAAGACAATGTCGTCAGCAAATAATAAAATGAAAATTTCTAGTGGATCAGGGTAGAGCTGAATGCCATGTTTTCCATTTTTAATGACATCCTGGGCTAACTCGTTAATGAACAATGAGAATAAAAGAGGGCTAGTTATTTCACCTTGTTTTAAGCCTTTGAAACAGGATATGGCTTCTGATATCTTGGTCCCAAAACGAATCCGGGCTTTTACAGTTGCATACATACTCTGTAATGTTTTCAATATGTTACCATTTACACCATTTTTTTTCAGAATCCGCCAGAGTTTGCTTAAAGAAATAAGGTCGAAAGCCTTCCTAAAGTCAATGAAAGCAACATATAATTTTTTGTTTCTTATGAGCTGTCTTTGGATAATAGCATATAATGTAAAAATATGATCTATTGTGGAATGATCTTTTCGAAAACCTGCTTGTATTTCACCAAGAATATTTCTGTTTTCTGAGAGAGAGAGAGAGAGAGAGAGAGAGAGAGAGAGAGAGAGAGAGAGAGAGAGAGAGAGAGAGAGAGAGAGAGAGAGAGAGAGAGAGAGGAGAGAGAGATTTGATTTGATTTGATTTGATTTGATTTGATTTATTTTTTTATATCGAGGATAATGGAAAAAGCACTCTTGTGCTTTTTTACATCCAGTCGCCGTGTGTATGCTGTTTTGTTAATGTCATCTTTTCCCACGGCACACGATGGCCTAATCATACGAAAAGCGGAACAGAATTTAACGTGTGTGCAAGATGTTCTGCGTGCGTTTGCACACGAGGTCTTGGTTTACAGTCTCATCCAAAGGACTTTTGGGGAGGGTGGAGTCAGTACTGATGTTAACTCCAGGAGAAAAATCTCCTCGACCAAACTGGGTCGTCAAATTGCCAACGCAATGTTCTAAGAGAGAGAGAGGAGAGAGAGAGAGGAGAGAGAGAGAGAGAGAGAGAGAGAGAGAGAGAGAGAGAGAGAGAGAGAGAGAGAGAGAGAGAGAGAGAGAGAGAGAGAGAGAGAGAGAGAGAGAGAGAGAGAGGAGAGAGAGAGAGAGAATATTTACTTATATTTCTTATTTATTTTTCTATTTCGCGAATAATGGAATAACCACTCATGTGCTTTTCTACATCCAGTTCCCGTGTGTGTGTTGCAGTTTAGTAAATGTTGTTATCCATTCTGATACACAATGAACTACTCATGTGCATGCATGTGTATGTATGTGCACATGTAGGTGTGGGTATGTGTACTTACACACACACACATACACACACACACACACAGACAGCGAGAGACAGAGAGAGACAGAGACAGAGGCAGAGAGTAACAGAGAGACAGAGAGACAAAGACAAAGACAGAGAGATAGAGACAGAGAGACAGACCCAGAGAGAGAGGCTGAGAGAAAGAGACAGAGACAGAGGGTCAGAGAGTAACAGAGACAGACAGATAGACAAACATAGACAGACAGACAGACATAGACATAGAGAGAGAGAGACAGAGACAGAGACAGACAGACAGGCAGGCAGAGACAGACAGACAGAAAGAGTCAATTCATATACAGATTCACAACAAAAACTACACTCGAAGCATGCTACTTGCTAGCACACCAATCTTAGTGGTAAAAGCCAACACAACCTAACTTCTTGAATTACTGGCTAAGCTCCCGAACTGTGCAGCATTATTCCCAATAACCCCCCCCCCTCCCCCCCCCACCCCGAGTGTTATAATCAGGCTATACAGGACTTGGTCTGTGGCTGTCAACTATTGTGCAACGCCATATTGACACGCATAGCAACACGAGCTGTTTTGGTAACAAGCCTATTGTAGGTTTGAACACACCTTTCCAGCCTAACCGTGCTATAAAAAGAGCACCCACACATATCCAGATACATACACATACACTGCACACACAGACACAGACACACACACACAGAGACATAAACACACACACACACATACACACACGCGCTTGCGTGTGCGTGAACACACACACGCACGCCCACACACACACACGCAAGCGTGTGAACACACACACATGCACGCACACACAGGCACACACACACACACACCACACATTTTCACATCCCATACACATACACACATTCACACACACACACATACACACACACACACACACACATACACACACACACTCGCACACACACGCACACACACATACACACACACTCACACACACGCACACACACACGCATGCACCACACCACACATTCACACATATACGCACACATGCACACACGCACACACATACATAGCAGGAACACGAATACAAACTCTATAATGTTTCAAAAGGGTGAGAAATTCACTGGGTTACAAGCAAGCATGGCTAAATGCAATCCACACACACACACACACACACACACACACACACACACACACATACACACACACACACACACACACACACACACACACACACACACACACACATACACACACAAACACACACACACAGACACACATGTGCACAAGCATAAACATACTCGCACAAGCACACATACACACGCAAAAACATACGGAGGCATGCACAGACACACAAATGCACATGCATGTACTTACACATACACACAAACACACACACACACACACACACACACACACACACACTCACGCACACACACTCACACTGAGCTAACCTATATGTTACTCTTCACAATTCAAATAGATAAGTAAAATAAAAGTTAATGAGCCCTTGCAAATTTTTTTTTTTACACTAATTATTCTTCAGAAAAAAAGGACAACAGAAAAAAAACATAGAAATAAGTAACTAGCTTAAACACATTTCAAGGAGACAAACATACAGGTAAAGAAATAAAAACCAAACGATTCTGCACAGATCGAATGGTCTAATGCACACAAGCCTAACTCATATCCTGGTCCCTGTGTGTTCACTTTTTAAACTTCCGCCTTTGGATTTTCAACCAAACCCTACATTTTAAACAAAATCTGAACTACCAGAAATTGACTTGAAGGGACAAAAAATGAGAGATATCAAAGAAATTGAATGTTACTGGTAATACTATTGATGGACAGCTGGAGCAAACTAAACCCAAAGAAAGCTTACCTTTGGTTGTGACGTGGCAGCCATAGTGACAGCTCTTCTCCCGCTGGCTGTAGTGGCTTCCCTTAACACTGCACCCAGCCCTTAGGCCACCTGCTGTGTAGGCCTACAAGGGCATTGGACTTTCTAGTCCAGGAAAATTTTGCCAAAAAAGGGCTCTGGCACAGAATAAATGCTTCAAAATTTTTTTCACTTGTTTCATGTTTTGGTGGGTGTACTTGACCATCCCAAATGTTGTTAACAAAAATTTAGTTGCGGGATAAGTTGTAATTCGTGTTTGAAAAGAGTAGGTGCAGTGCAGCTGAGCTGAAACGGTATTTCCCATTTGGGCTGCTTTGCAAGCTGTTCTTGCTGTCCAGTCAGGAATTTTTACACTAAATTAAAGCAGGCTTGTATAAATTTCATTTCTAAACTAAAACTTTTACACTCTGATGACCCAATGTCTTTTTACTGGGGGAAAACTAATGTAATTGCACTTCCGGTTTTCAGATTTGAGAAAAGTTTACAGATAACGTTACCGTAGGCAGCAAAATTTAAACATTGTGCAATCATTTTAAGTGTAATAATGTTAAACACTCAGAAACGCATTCATATGATGCCAAGAACATGATATTTGATACATGCTGTTGTCGCTATAACTTATTTGCTTACCCACCCCCCTAAAATTAGTAACCCAAGCGTTCAAACGAAGTACAATTTTCAGTCAAAACAAAACTACTGGCAACAGGCAATCACCTTGGTTATGGTTTTTTGTTGTTGAATACATATTATCAGCTTTGTATTCATTAACAAAAACTACTCTTTTTCTCAATTTGACGACATTTAAGAGGTGCTTGTAAATTAATTTACCATTTTGCCAATGATTGGTTCACAAAATCACTTGTAACATCTCTTACAGATGTTCATAGATTCAGTTCCAATGTCATGAAGATGGCAGTTCAACAAAATGTAAATATCCAACATCTTAGCATGAACTGTGCAGTGTGTCTTCCTAATTGGATAGTCCAGGACCTCCAGCAACTCTGAATGTGTGCAGCTTTGCCCTCTACATTGCCCACATGCAACTGAAGACATGAGGCCATGCTTACAGCATGTACACCTTGCTGTTCGGCATTCAGTCAGACAATGACATCTTACAAGAATTTATTTTTTAAAAAACATCTTACAATATACAGAGGAGCTTCAGGGGTTACGTCAAAATCTTTATAGTTGGAAACATCACTCCATGTTTTATTTCCCATCCCCAGTCCTGGGGTTCTAACTGGAAACTATGTGAATTTAAATCAACCATTCATGGACCTGGAAATAGGTCCTCATAGAATGGAACTTTGCAGCTGAGGATGTTGGGGGCAGTTTGTTTGGGTGTAATGATAACAGAAGTAGCTGGTTTCTGCATGTATCCACATATCGGAGCTTGTCCAAGGAATCTTTGTTCTTGCCACCATACATCATTGCAGTGGTCTTTTCTCCTGCAGCCATCACTTGCTCTTTGCTGATGTTGGGTGTCATGAACACGCATGCATGCTCTCGATAAAATGCACATTCTAACTTTTTTCCACAGGCAGGATCTTTTCATCTGAAAACATACTTCTCTGGCTTTCTCTAATGCTGTACCTACAATTTATTTATTTATTTATTTATTCTTTTATATCGAGGATAACAGAATAAGCAATCATGTGCTTTTTTTCATCCGGTCCCCGTGTGTATGCAGTTTTGTAAATATTGTCATCTGTTCTCACCGGCACACGACGGCCTACTCTTACGAAAAGCGAAACAGGATTTAACGTGTGCGCAAGATGTTCTGCGTGCGTTCGCACACGGGGCCTCGGTTTATAGTCTCATCCGAAGGACAATGAGGCAGTTAGCATCACCACAATTATACAGTGTTGAATCCAGACTTTGTCAATCCTTCACCCAGCAGTTGAATGAAGTGCAGTCTGTTGGCTGGATTTGCTATAAAGCACTTTCTGGACTCAGTCAGCACCATGCTACCAGCAAAATAATGACAGGTCCTGTGATTCCACCATTTCTTCTCAGATGAGCAGCATCTTTGGTTAGCAGTCCACTGCAATCAATCGCCGTCAAATACAACAATATCCCTGTTGTAGATGCAGTTCATGAAGTTGCTATACATCTGCACCAGCTGGTTGTATATTGTTCCACAAGGCCAGACAAGTCGATGCAAAAGGGGACCACCACTAATGACCAAAGCAGTATGATCTGCAAGTTGAACACCCAGCTGTTTTGTGGCTGACCAGATATGACTGGCAAGTACTGCTTTGTTTGCTTGCCTGAGTAATTAATACTTACGTTAAGTATAAACCAGGAACTAAACAGTTGATGCACTTTCGCAGCAAGCCCAATCTGTACAGGTGTGATGATAGTGTTGGGCCTGCTGCACTGGATGATGCCTCGCCTAACTGCTGATACTTTTTAATTCCCTTTAGATTTGTTGGTGACTTGCATCAAGATTTCAGAAACTGTAACTGGCAATGCTGTCTGCATCAGGATAGCTGTCTTGCAGAAACCAGTGACTTGATGTCATTGTGAATGATTGTTACTGCTGCTTTGGTAAGACACATCTGCTCATCTTTAGCACTGGATTCTCTTTTCTCTTGGTAGAACTTCTAAAAAATACAGTCTGGAGTTGTTCTGAGTGATATGATATCAAATATGTTATTGGAATGAGCAATCCCAATTTCATCACCATAGTGTTTTAAGAGTTCAACTTTCATCCGTTGTGCACAGTATGCATCATTCTAACACACATTTTCTATTTTATATGCTTGACTGCAAATTTCTGCTTTTCTGAGGAAAGATTTGTCCTTAGGGCTCCTTAACTCTAGCATCAATAACTGTTTTATTGGCGTACATGGCACGGCATTCCTTATGTACAGAGTTCCTCACACAGGCAACTTTGTTGTCTTTTAACTGACAACTGCAATGGTTGATCGTATTGCGCCTTTCTGGGTCATTGTACAAGGTGGCTTTTGTGGTGCTGGGGTCTTGCAGTTGATACAAATGTGTTCAATGATTTCTTGCAACAGACCAACATGTTAGTATGTAGGTGTCACTTATATTTTCACACACACACACACACACACACACACACACACACACACACACACACACACACACACACACACACACACAAGCAAACAAACAACACACACAAACAACACACACACACAACACACACACACACACACACACACACACACACACACACACACACACACACACACACACACACACATACACACACACACACACACACACACACACACAGAGGAATAGATCATAAGACCACTTCTTTTATTCTTTAGATAATTCTGTGGCTGTCGCTTGTTTTATAAACTGTTATGTCTAGCCTTGTTATTTTGTTTTTCTTCACTATTTTTCTGTCTGAATCAAGCATATCATGCTGTCTTCTTTCGGTTATATTGTGAACAGTACATTTTCTCTGTTTCCTTTCCTTTTTATACTGTATTATTTGTATCTAGATTAAGACTGTTTTGTTTTCCTATCCTTTTTAAGGTGTTTTTATATCCATTTAAAAAAAAAAATTGTGAGGGCAAAATGAAAACCATTGTGAAAACTTAGGTTTTACTTTCAGTAAAGATGTTTTTGACTAGGCCTACACACACACACACACACACACACACACACACACACACACACACACACACACACACACACACACACACACACACACACACACACACACACACACACAACCTGCTTATCAAAACAACTATTATTTTAAACACAATTTCTTCCGATTTTACAAAACAAACTGTATAGTAACTTTACTACTGCGCGGATGTGTCTGCTTACACCTGTGCTGTGGCCTCTGCTACGCCTTTCGTTTTGTCTTCCTCCGCGGATTTCTCATACATGTTTTATTCATTACTTTCAATCTTTCTGTGACTGTAGCAAGATTCACAAACAATATGGACTTTGGATCATCCATTTACAGCT